>CAJNJA010042376.1:0-27391 GCA_905231915.1 Symbiodinium necroappetens | reverse complement strand
GAGTCGACGGCCTTGATGCCGGTCTGGAGGGGCTCGGTGACGGGCTGCCGGTCGGCGATGCCGGGGGCGATGATGTCGACCGCGCGGTTCTGCTTGGTCTCGATCGGGCCCTTGCCGTCGAGCGGCTGTCCCAGCGGGTTGACGACGCGACCGAGGAGCTCCTCGCCGACGGGGACGTCGAGCAGGCGGCCGGTGGAGACGACGGTGTCGCCCTCCTTGACGGAGAGGTAGTCGCCGTAGATGACGGCGCCGACGGTGTCGAGCTCGAGGTTGAAGACCTGGCCGTTGACCACGCCCTCGGAGGTTCGGAACTCGAGCATCTCGCCGGCCATGGCGTTGGAGAGGCCGTAGATCTGGGCGATGCCGTCGCCGACCTCGATGACGCGTCCGACGTCGGAGACCTGGAGGTCCGAGGAGTACTGGTCGATCTCGGTCTTGATGACGCTGACGATTTCGTCTGTCTTGATCTTCATCGTTGGTGTCCGATTGGAGGCACTAGGCACTTGGCACTAGGCACTAGGGAATGCGTTGTGAAGCGGACGGCTATGACTTTCGTCCCTGACTATCTCTCCGCGATCTGACGATCACGCTCGGCTTTCTCTTCTCTGGCTAGTGCCTAGTGCCAAGTGCCTAGTGCCTAGCTCCGTTCGTTCAGTCGTCTTCGACCGCCTGGTCGAAGCGTTCACGCATGAGGGCGGAGCCCTCGGTTTTGAGCAGCTCGTTCATCCGACGCAGGCGCGTCTGGAAGGAGCCGTCGATGAGCTTGTCGCCGATCTGCAGCTTCACGCCGCCGATCATCGCGGGGTCGGTGTAGGTGTGGACGACGGGCTCGCGGTCGAGCGCCTTCTGGATGCTCGCGGCGATCGTGTCGAGCTGGTCCTGCGGGATGGGGTCCTTCGTGTAGACGTCCACCTCGATGCGGCCGAACTTCTCCTGGACCATCTGCTGGTAGGCGGTGATGATCGGGAGGAAGTGGTTCAGGCGGCCCTTGCGGTTGAGCGTCATCATGAACTTGAAGAGCAGGTCGGAGACGCGGCCCTTGAAGATATTGGTGAGCGTCCGCTCGCGGTCGTCCTGGGCGATGATCCGGGAGGCGACGAACTCGCTCAGCTCGGGGTGCGCCGCGACCAGGTCGATGAGCTCGTCGAGCTCGCCCGAGACGTACTGGAGGCGGTCGCGTCCGCCCTCTTTCTCGGCGAGGTCGTAGAGGCTCTCCGCGTAGAGGCGGGCGAGCGCGTCGGGCTGTCGGTTGACGAGGGGCATGCCTTGCTTACGCCTCCGCCTTCGCGAAGTCCTCGGTGAACTCGCCCACGGCTTCCTCGACGAGGCGGCGCTGGTCGTCCACGTTGACCTCACGCTCGAGGATGCGCTGGGCGACGGCGGTCGCGATGTTCGCGGCCTCGGTGTAGATCTCGGCGAGCGCGGCCTTCTTGGCGGCCTCGATGTTGCGGCGGGCGTCGTCGCGCATCTCGCCCAGCTCGGACTCCGCCTCGGCCTTGAGGGTGGCGGCCATGCGGGCCTGCTCGGCCTTGGTCTTCTCGATCATCTCGTTCGCCTCGGCGCGGGCCGTGGCGAGCGATTTCTCGTACTCCGCCATCGCCTCCTGGGCCTTCTTGTTGGCCTCCTCGGCGGCGAAGATGTCCTTGCGGATCTTCTCTTCGCGGGCCTCGAGGCCGCCCAGGATCTTGGGCCAGGCGGTCTTGGCGAGGACGCCGAAAGCGATGAGGAAGACGAGGACCGTGATGGCGAACTGCCACGGGTTGATCTTGACGACGTCGCCTCCGCCGCCTTCCGCGGCGAGGGCGCTGCCCGTGACGGAGAGCGCGCCGAAGAGGGCGATGGCGCGTGTTGCGGTCGGCTTGAACATGCCGGCACCTCGGGTGGGAGGACGCGACGGGGTGGATCGCCCCGCGCAGGAACTCAGGGGAGAAAAATCGTGTCGGCACCGCGCGAGTCGGCGCCGACACGGTCGGTCACGAACGGGGTTGCTCAGAGCAGGGCGAGGAAGCCGCCGAGGACGGCGAAGAGGGTCGCACCCTCGACGAGGGCCGCCGCGATGAGCATGTTGGTGGAAATGGTGCCGGAGGCCTCGGGCTGGCGGGCCATGGCCTCGACGGCGGAGCCGCCGATCTTGCCGATGCCCAGGCCGCCGCCGATGACGGCGAGGCCGGCGGCGAGGCCGGCGCCGATGCCCTTGCCCATGCCGGCGAAGTCCGCGACGGCGCCGGCGGCGCCCGCGGGGGCCGCGGAGGCGGTGGAGGTCATCAGGAGGGTGGCGGCACCGGCGAGGGCGCCGAACTTGATCATCTTGCTGAGGGTCATGGTCTGCTCCGAAATCGGAAAAAGTGGTTCGGGGGAACGGTCAATCGAGCCCGGATCGGTCACGACTCGGGCGGGTACGGTCGGTCGGTTGGATCACACGGCTGAAACGGGCACGGCGGCGTCGTCGACCATGGCGTGGCCGGAGGCGGGGTCGTCGTCGTAGTGCTCGGCTTCGGCGTGGTCGTCGTGGTGGTCGTGCGACATCTGCGCGATGAAGAGGGTGGTGAGGAACATGAAGATGAACGCCTGGAGGAAGGCGACGAAGAGCTCGAGGAACATGATCGCGACGCCCGAGAGGATCGAGACGAGCGCGATGGGCGTGCCGCCGACGAGGCCCAGCGAGCCGAAGCCCTTGAGCGTGAAGCCGATGAGCACCGCGAGGAGCACGTGGCCGGCGGTCATGTTGGCGAACAGACGCAGGGCGAGGGCGAAGGGCTTGACGAAGGTGCCCATGAGCTCGACCGGCACCATGATCGGCGCGAGGTAGAGCGGGCCGCCGCCCAGGAAGTGGTGCGCCCAGCCCTTGACGCCGATCTTCCGGAACGAGTTGATGTGCCAGAGGATGAAGGCGATGACGGCGAGGCCGCCCGTGACGGCGAGGCGCCCGGTGGCGGTGCCGCCGACGACGGCGAAGCCGGGATCGTCGAGGAAAAGCGCGCCGAAGAAGTGCTGGAGGTCCAGCAGGGGCACGAGGCCCATGAGGTTGTTGATCAGGATGAAGAAGAAGAGCGTGAGGAGGAAGGGCGTGAAGGTGTTGGCCTGCTTGCCGAGCTGCGGGCGGATGACGGTGTCGCGCAGGTAGAGGACGATGACCTCGAACATCTGCGCGAAGCGACCCTTGGTGATGTAGCGCTCGTTGCCCTCGGACTCGTCGCCCGTGCCGATGCGCCCCGCGAAGCCGCTCAGGATCACGACGAGGGCGACCGCGAGGAGCGCCATCGTGAGGGTGTTCATCGTGATGACGTCGCCGAGGAGCGGCTTGTCGAGCACGTGCCCGAGCGGGTTGTCGCCGGCGGCGAGGGTGATGATGTGTCCGAAAGTCATCTGCTCGGCTTTCCTCGAAAAAGTCAGAAGGCAGGGCGGGCTCGGACCCTCTCGGGACCGGAGCCGGAACACCCGCGCGAAGACGGGCATTGTGACGGAATCTCACTCGCTTTGCGAGCCGGCGGCGGCGCGGCCGTAGGCCTTCGCAAACACGATCCACACTGTGATGAACACCACCGCGGCGACCGGCAACGCGGCCATCCGGCTGGGCTGGGTCGCGGAGTATAGCAACGCCAGCGCGATCGTCGCGGTGATGGGGAGAGAAATCGCCTGGGCCGCGAAGAGAAGTCCGTGCCACGACGCCACTGGACGGTGTTTGGTCGGGCCGATCATCAGGAGCCCCGCGATCGAGGCGACGAGCGAGGCGACCCCGCCCATGGCCACGCCGATGACCGCGTCGGTCCCGAAGAGCACCGCGACGCCGCCGCCGACGAGGAGGACGATGCTGAACGCGACGAGGGCGCGCCCGATCATCCGCCCGACGGGGAGGGCGATCTCCCGCTCCTGCGCGGGGGGCGGAGGCGTCGGGTCTGTCGCTGGGGATGGGGTCGGATCACTCATTCGGCGGGACTTTCGGCGGTTTTTCGGTGGCGGGCGGCCTGGCGTGCTTCGCCCTGTAGATGGCGTCCTGGCGCTTGGCGTAGGTCCGAGCGCGTTTCAGAAAGTTGTACCCGCCCCCGATGATGCCCATCACCGCGAAGACGATGGTCCACGTCTTGCCGGTGTTCGCCCACTGGTCGATGAGCCAGCCGAGGAAGCCCATGCCGATGATGGAGCCGGCGAACTCGAGCCCCATCCCGCTCATGACCATCAGCTGGGATCGCTCGTCCTGGGTGTTCTTATCGTTCATGGGCGAGAATCCTCGCGAATCGACGAGATCGTGCGTCCGATCGCCTAGGCTACCTCGAACAGACCTCTGGGAGGCCCGGCCGGCGGGCCGGGATCGGCCCTTTCATGCATATCTTTCTCCTCTATGCCGTGATCGTCTGGTACCTCGCGTTCCGGTACCGGCGTCGGTGGCGTGCCGCGATCGTGCTCGCGATCGGCGTTCCGCTGGTGCCGTTCGTGCTGCGGCTGTACTACCTGATCTTCACGGGCCACTTCTTCACGTCCGAGGCGTTGATGATGGACCTCGTGACGATGGCGTACGCGGGCACGCTGCTGCTCGTCGGGGCGTTCCTGGCCCTGATCCCGCTGGAGCACGCCTCGTTCCCGTGCAAATACTGCCGGTACGACCTGATCGGGAACATCACGGGCCGGTGCCCGGAGTGCGGCTCGGAGATCCCCCACTCCATGCAGGTGTCGATCGCGGACGAGCTGGAGCACAACCCGCGTCCGACCGGCGACGAGCTTCAGCCGCTCGCCTGATCCGCCGGCGTCTCGTCCTTCTTCCCGCCGAACATCGAGAGCCCGACGGTCAGACCGAAGCCGCCCAGGATGAGGGCGACCGCGCCCGCGCCCTGGGCTGGTGTGGGCGTGAAGAACTCGAGGGGCCAGTCGTCCGGCTCGATCTCGGCGAGGGTCTCTTCGGTCACAACCTGGCCCTTGATCACGTCCCCCACCGACGGCGGGGCGCCCTGCTGGAAGGGCCAGAGGCCGACGACCGCGCCGAAGAGGAGGCCCAGCAGCGCGCCGAGGGTGGCTTTTTCGTAGCGGTTAAGCAGCCACTTCAGCGCATTCGCCACGACGACGACGCCGACGACCACGCCGACGCCGACGGGGATGACGACGCCCATCTCCGCGAGCACCGCGTCGAAATCGCGCGCCGACAGGGCGTCCTTGAGCCTGGAAATGGAGGCGAGGATGGGGACGTACTGCCCGAGCAGGAGCAGGAGGTAGCCGCCGGAGACGCCCGGGAGGATCATCGCGCTCGCGCCCGCGACGCCCGCGAGGGCGAGCATCAGCGCGTTGGATTCCTCGCCGGACGCCTCGCCGGTCCCGGCGAAAGCCATGACCGCCATCAGCGCGAAGGCGACGAGGCCGGCGACGATCGTCCCCGCCGTCGCGGGGCGAACCAGCTTCCACACGAGGGGCACACCGCCCAGCGTGAGGCCGATGAAGAGCGAGTACATGATCCAGCGCTGGTTGACGACGAGGTCTTTCACCGGGCCGGCGAGCAGAACGATTCCCAGCCCTGCGCTGAGCACCACCGCGCCGAGCGCGACGAGCGAGCGGAAGCGGAACTTGAAGGTCGTCACCTCCGCGATGGCGGTGATGAAGCGCTGGTAGACGCCCGCGGCGAGGAGCATCGTCCCGCCGGAGACGCCGGGGACGAGGTTCGCGAGGCCCATGAGGACGCCGGCGATGAGGGACCGCACCGCGAGGACGGGGATCGGCCAGTTCTCGGACGGGTCGTGGGTGTTCGGTTCGCTCGTCATGGTGTTCCTCGGGGTGGGGCGGTGAAGGATACCGGGGCGCGAACCGATGGAGGCCCGGCGCAGTACCATCGGCCGAGCGGACCACGAATCTTCCGAGGAGACACGAGATGAACATCCTGGTCACCGGCGGTGCGGGCTACATCGGCTCTCACGCCGTCAAACGCCTGCTCACCGACGGGCACAACGTCACCGTCTACGACAACCTCGACCGGGGGCACCGGGAGGCCGTGGCGGCGCTGAGGACCCTCTCGGGCGGGGGCGAGCTGGATTTCGTCGAGGCGGACATCAACGACGAGGAAAAGCTCCACGTCGTGATGAGCGAGCACGCGATCGACACGGTGATGCACTTCGCGGCCCTGGCGTACGTGGGCGAGTCCGTCACGGACCCCTTGCGCTACTTCTACAACAACACCTCCGGCGCCCTGGCGCTGCTCCGCGCGTGCGACGCGCAGCACGTCAAGCGGTTCATCTTCTCCTCGACGTGCGCGACGTACGGCGAGCCGCCGGCGGAGAACATCCCCATCGCCGAGACCTGCCCGCAGTCGCCGATCAACCCGTACGGGTGGTCCAAGCTGTTCGTCGAGCGGATCCTGAAGGACTACGCGGCGGGCAAGCGTGCGCAGGGGGACAACACCTTCAGCTACGCCGCGCTGCGGTACTTCAACGTCGCGGGGAGCGACCCGGACGGTCTGATCGGCGAGGACCACACGCCCGAGACGCACCTGATCCCCGTCATCCTGCTCGCCGCGCTGGGCAAGCGGGACGCGATCACGATCTTCGGGACGGATTACGACACGCCGGACGGGACGTGCATCCGCGACTACGTGCACGTGAACGACCTCGTCGACGCGCACGTGACCGTGATGGACGCGCTGGAGCCGGGGGACGAGCGGATCTACAACCTGGGCATCGGCAACGGCTACTCGGTGCGCCAGATCATCGACGCGGCCAAGACGGTGACGGGCATCGACTTCAAGGTGGTCGAGGGCGAGCGCCGCGCGGGCGATCCGCCGCAGCTCTACGCCGACCCGAGCAAGATCAAAGCCGAACTCGGCTGGTCCGCGAAGCACACGGACGTGAACGAGATCATCGAGCATGCGTGGGGGTGGTTCAAGGAGCACCCGGAGGGGTACTAAGTCGGGATTACGGGAATACGGGATTGCGCCAATTCGGGGTTCGCGCCCGAAACCTCAATCCCGGAATGGCGAAATCCCGGATTGCCGAAATCCCCCCTACTCCGGCTCCCCGCCCTGCTCCTTCTTCTCTTCCACCGGCTGCGGGTTGTTGAACTTCTCCATCATCTCCGGCGTGGGCGGGATGTTGTTCGCCATCATCTCGAAGAGCTTCTCGATGTCCTCGGGCGAGGCGGTGATGGACGCCGGGTCGCCGGTCGGCCTGGTGGTCGCGTCGGCGACCTGGGGGTCGGCGTTCGGCGCGTTGATCTGCTTCATCGCGTCGACAACGGCCGCGGTGCGCGCTTCGCGCTCGGGGTCCATCGCCTCGGCGGCGGCGATCATCGCGTCCACCTCCGCGGGGTCGAGGCCCTCGCGGATGAGCGAGGCGCGGAGCTCGTCCATCGAGATCTGCTGCACGACGGGCACGCTCGTCGCGGGGTCGAAGAGCCGGTTGGAGACGACGTCCTGCGGCGCGAGGGCGATCGTGCGCTCGCGGAGGTTGAGCCACACCGTCTCGCCGTTGCGCGACAGGGCGACGCGGTCGAGGTCCAGATCAATATGCTCGACGCGCCAGGGCGACGCGGCCGTCTTCTGTTCGGTGAACTCCTCGCCGATCGTGAACGGCGTTGAGTAACCCGGTTTCTCCTCGTGCTTGCGCACGATCATGGCGTGGGGCACGCCGCGGGCGTCCGTGTAGAGACCGCGGAGGCCCAGGTTCTCCAGCGCGAGCTGCATCGCGTCGGACGCGTCGCCCTTCTCGGCGACGTTGAGCACCTCGCCGCGCTCGTTGACGACGCGCGAGTCCGTCGCGGTCGTCGTGATGGGCGAGGGGGTCGGCTCGGTCTCGGCTTCGGTGTCTTCGGATTGCGCAACAGCCGTCGGGCGGTCGCGCCACTCGCCGCGACCGTGGGCGAAGTGGTTCTGCGAGGTCAGCTCGGCGAGCGCGGCGCGCCGGGCGGCGAAGTCGAGCGAGTCCAGATCGACGCTCGGGACGTCCGCGACGGGCGGGAGCGGCTCGGCCTGCGCCGACGCGAGCGGGCGCACCGCGCTGAACGCGAGCCACGCGAGCGCGAGGAGCAGCGCGGCCGTCGCGACGAGCAGGTAGACGGAGACGGCGTCGCGACCGTTGGGCGCGGCCGGGGCGAGGCGCGAGAGGCGGAGGCGCGTGTCGCTCATGACCCGGCCCCCCTGCTCGCCGCGTCGGTGATCAGCGCGATCGCCTCGACGGTGACGGAGACCTTGAGCGTGCCCGCGAGCTGGGCGGTGCCCGGGCCGTCGAGCGCGACGTCGGTGACGCGGGCGATCATGGACGGGTCGGTCTCGATGCGGTCGATGAGCTCGAACGCGCCGGTCCACGAGGGGGTCGTGAGCTGCAGGTTGGTGCGGACGACGCGGAGCGGGCCGGGGTCCTCGCCCGCGGGCAGCGCGATGGCGCGCGTGTCGGGCCTGGGCAGGCCCGCGGCCTGCGCGGTGGCGACGAGGCGCTCGCGGAGCGCGCCCTCGGCGATCTCCACGCTCTGCGCAACGATGAGGCGGTCCGCGACGTCGCGCCACGATTCCTTCACGCCCTCGCTCGCGCGACGCCACGCGTCCGCCTGATCGACGAGGGCGCGCTGGCGCTCGAGGAGCGAGGCCTTGCGGGCGTAGTCCGAGGCGAGGGAGGTCTCGTCGCCTGACGCGTCGCCGGCACCGGCGCTCGGCGCGAGGCGGTCGAGCGCCACAAGAATCGCGAGGACGGCGAGCACGCCGATGAGGAGTTTGCGTCGCCCGTTCACGGCGTGCCCCCGTTCTGCCGGGTTGAGGCGCGGCGGGCCTGCAGGCTGAACATCTCCAGGTCGCGCGGGGTGCGGGAGACGCCGCCGGTCTGGCGGGCGCTCTCGAACGCCTCGGTGTTCTCGAGCGACTGGAGCACCGCGAGCGACGTGGCGCTCTCGCCGGCGATGGAGACGCGTGTCGGCGTCAGCTCCACGCGGTGCACGAAGCCGTCTTCCGGGACCACCGCGAGCGCCTCGCGGAGCTCGGGGAGCACGCTCGACCAGTCTTCCGTCGATGTGTTGATCGATTCGAGCCACGCCGCCTGGCGCGTCGTCTCGGCGCGGAGCCGCTGGACGGCGTCGACGTCGTCCGAGATCGAGACCATCTCGCGCTCGACCCGGTCGATCCCCGCGCGGTAGCGCGCGTCGGTGAGCCAGGACGAGGCCGCCAATCCCGCGAGCACGAGCAGCGTGATCCCCGCGGCGAGGGGGAGTCGGCGGTCGAGCTTCGGCTTGCCCGCGCCGTCGAGCGAGCGGTATTGAACGCCGGGGACGAAGGGCAGGAGGCACGCGGCGACGGCGAGCTCGTCCGGGCTCACGCGCCTCGCGCGTTGCGGCAGGCCCTCGGCGCTGCCGATGAATCGGAGGCCCGCGCCGCCCGTCTCATCGTCGAAGGGCTCGGCGACGCGCTCGGGCTTGCCCCAGCGGAGGGTGGTCGCGAGGTCGCCGGCGTCGCGCTCCAGGACGGTGGCGCGCTCCTCGTGCTGGAGGCCCAGCGCCGGGAGGCACATGGTGCTGGAGAGGACCTCGCGGACGGGCGCGCCGAAGAGGGACGCGACGCGCTCGCGCAGGTCGTCGATCGGGGCGCGGGGGGCGACGAACATCGCGCCGCGTGACGCGTCCGTGCCGTCCGGCGTGAACTCGAGCAGGCCGGTGAGCGCCTCGCGCGCCGAGAAGGGGAAGTACGCCTCGACCAGCTCGTCGCGTGCTTCGCCCGACGCGGCCCAGTTCTTGGCGGTGATCGGCACGGGACGCGAGGCGCAGAGCGAGGCGGGCACGACGAGCACGAGCTCGCCGGTCGCCCGCGAGGCGATCGATTGCGCATCGGCGCGGAGGGCGGTGAGCGGCGCCGTCGCGAAGTTCTCGATCACGCCGAGCGGGCGCGAGGCCGCGCCGGTGAGCGTCGAGCGGACGCTCACGACGCGGAGCGCGTCGCCGTCGACGAGCAGCGCGGTGCGGCTGAATGGGAGGAGGTTGATCATGGGGTGGGTCGCTCCGTCGCCTGATCGTAGAGGGGCAGGAGGGTGATGGCGCGGACGCTCGCATCATTCAGCAGCGCGTACCCCTCGAACACGCGTGAAGCCTCGTCCTGCATCACCACCCGCAGGCGGACGAGGTTCGTCGGGCGGGTCCGCAGGAAGGGCAGGGCGATCTGCGCGCTGGGCGGGGCCATCGCGCGGAGCTCCTCCTCCGTGATGGGCCGAAAAGCCCGCGTCTCGAGGATGCGCGACGCGAAACCGACGCTCATGCCGTCGACGCTCGCGAGCACCTCGAGCGGCGCCGAGTTCACGTGCACGCCGTTGCCCTCGAGGATCACGTCGCGCCGGATCTTCGCGTAGACCTCGCGCGTCATCGAGGGCAGGTAGAGCAGCTGCTCCAGCGCGGTGAAGCGGGCGTTGGCGATCTCGATGCCCGAGCCGGCGTAGTTGTCGCGCTCGGCGCCGAGCGGGCGGACGAAATCGTCGTCGTCGCGCCAGTCGAGGATCTGCTGGGCGATCGCCTGGGCGCGCCCGCCGTCCACGCCCTTGAGCGTGAGGTAGGTCGTGAGCTGGGATTCTTCCGCGGCGTTGAGGTCGAGCAGGCCGACGGCGTCGGCGAACTCGACGGTGTACGTCGCGTCGTCGCCCGGGACCGTGACCCCGACCGGGTGCGGCGGGAGGCCGAAGCGTTCGAGCTGGCGGAGGCCGATGCCCAGGCCCCGGTCGATCCCGGACGCGGTCGCGTCCGCGCCGAGTCCGCCGTTGCGCTCGTCGAGCTGCTCGCGCCGCTCGTCGCGCTCCTCCTCTTCCTTCTCCACGTCCTCGAGTGCGCCCTGGAGGAGCTCTTTGACGATGGCCGGGAGCTCGAGTTCGTTCTCGTCGATGGGCACGGGGTTGCTCGGGGTGCGCGGAGGTCCGCCCCCGCCGCCCCCGTCGGTTTCCCGCTCGCGGTCCGACGCGCCCTCTTCGAACCCGGCGGCGGGCGTGAGCAGGCCGGTGAGCGCGACGACCACGGCGCTGCGCGCGCGACGCTGGGCGTCGGCGCGCTCGATCGCGGCCGACGCCTCCGTCAGGTTGGCGCGCATCGTCAGGCTCGCCTGCGTCGCCAGCGCGAACGCGCCGGCCGCGGCGATGAGGACGAGCATCAGCGCGAATCCCTGGTCACGAACACGCACGTGAACGGCTCCTTTCCGCGCTGGCCCGCGAGGCGCACCGCGCGGGGCGTCTCCGGGATCTCTTCGTCGTACACGCGCCACCTCGGGAGGCGCTGCTCGGCGAGCACGTCCGGCGACGCGAGCTCGTGCTCGGTCGTCGGCCCGCGGTCCGCGTCGAGCGAGGCCTCGTTCCGGATGATGATGCCCCCCACGCCGTGGCGTTCCCACGCGCCGACGTCGAGGCCCTCGAGGAGCGTCCACGTCTCGGCGGGGTTGTCGATGGCGTCGCGTTCGGCGCGCCGGAGCAGCTCGCGCTCGGCCTCGATGTCCTCGGGGTTTCGCCTCGGCCGCTGGCTCGACGCGCCCCCGGCTGACGCTTCCTCTTCCTGACGCTCCGGCGCGACGTAGCCGATGCGGCCCAGGGGCGTCTCTTCGAGGACGAGGTCGAACACGCGCTCGCCGCCCTCGGCGGGGCGCTCGACCCAGCGGTACGTGGCGCGCACGACGGGGAAGCCCTGCACGAGGAGCGGGCGGCTCGTCGCGAACGAGAGGTACTCGGGCGTCGTGACCAGGCCCTCGACCGAGCCGGAGATCGTGACGCGCCCGGCCCACTGGTCGCGCATCGCCTCGACGGCGCGCTGGAGGCGCATCGACGCCTGCAATCGGACGCCGTCCTCGGTCCACGAGCGGAGCTGCGCGCCCAGGGCGGCGAGGAGCACGGTCATCAGCGCGAGCACGGTGGTCGCGAGGAGCACCTCGAGAAGAGTGAAGGCGCGCCGGGATGTTCGGGGGCTTCGCTTCATCTCTCAGGCGTGCCAGTAGAACTCGCTCGTGCGTCCGTCGAAGGTCACGGTGTATTTCCAGAGCGAGATCTCGGGCGAGACGACCCGCCCGGACTCGACCATCGGGTTGTTGATCCGCTCGTACACGCGGACGATCTCGTACTCGCGCCCGAGGTGCTCGCCCTTCCAGGTGGTCGTGTTCTCGTCGCGGAGGCGCTCGCTCGCGTCGAGCGTGCCGGAGAGGAACATGCGGAAGAGCGACTCGCGCTCGCGCTCGCTCGCCTGGCGTGCCGCGAGGCGCTCGGACTGCGCGAGCGACTGGCCCCGGACGCTCAGCACCGAGACGATGACCGCGCCGAGCACGGCGAGCGCGATCACCGCTTCGAGGAGCGTGAACGCGTCCGGGCGGGATGGGCGACGGGGGGCGCGCATCAGCCGTCCGACCCGGGATCCTTCGGGGGCGTTGCCGGCTTCGTCGGGTCGGAGCCGGCGCTCTCGAGCATGCGGCGGATGATCGGCGGGATGTCCAGCTCGGGACGGGGCTCTTCGGGCTGCGCCTCGTCCACGGGGGCTTCGGGCCGCGGCTCGGCCGCCGGGGCGGGGAGCGGCGCCGGGAGTTCCGGCGTGACGGTGGCGTCGGCCGCGTCCGCGTCCTTGACGCGGTCGAAGAGGAAGCCCTGAGCGAGGTCCTCCTCCTGCTCGCCCAGCGCGTCGCGGAGGGCGTGGGTCGAGCGCATGAAGTCGCTCATGAACACGTCCGCCTCCTCGGGCGTGTCGGCGATGGTCGTGGTGATGGCGATGAGCAGCTCGGTGCGGTCCTGCATGCTCCGCTGGGTGCCGAAGGCGGCGCCGATGAGCGGCAGGTCGCCCAGCCCGGGGATGCTGTTCTTGGAGTCGGAGGAGTTGTCGATGATGATGCCGCCGATAAGGAAGGTCTGGCCGTGGCGGGTGAGGACCTCGGTCTGGAGGATGCGGGTGGTGAAGGAGGGGCCGAGGTCGCCTCGGTTGGGGCCGAGGTCGGCGATGTCGACCATGAGGCGGAGGCGGATCTCGCCGGATTCGTTGATGAAGGGCTGGGCCTCGACGGTGACGCCGGTGTCGCGCCGCTCGATGTTGTCGGTGACGTTGCCGCCGGAGGTGATGGTGTCGCCGGCGGGGATGGGCTCCTCGCCGCCGACCTGGATCTCGGCGATGCCGCCGCTGACCGCGGAGATGGTGGGCGAGGAGAGCAGGCGGGTGTCGGCGACGGCGTCGAGGGCCTCGATGACGGCGAAGCCGTCGCTCGCGGTGAAGATGAGGCTGCCGGTGGGGTTGAGAATGCCGCCCGGGGTGCCGATGAGGTCGAGGTCGCCGAAGCCCTCGCCGGAGTTGTTCGCGTCGGTCGCGTTGAGGAAGTACTCGACGCCGAAGGAGAAGTCGTCCGTCAGGCCGACCTCGGCGACGACGACGCGCATGTTCACCTGCTGCGGCGGGCGGTCGAGCTCGCGGAAGAGGGTGAGGATGTCCTCGTAGTCGCGCCGGGTGGCGTGGATGAGGATCTTGCGGGCGCCGGTCGAGCCGCCGAGCGCGCGTGGGGCGCTGCCGGTCGAGCCGGAGGCGAGGCTGGAGAGCCCGCCGCTGGGCGTGCTGGGCGCGAAGGGGACGAACCGGACGCCCTCGGGGTTGTCCTCGCCCTCGACGCGGTCGGGGAAGAAGTCGGTGAAGGCGCGGATGAGCGATTCCGCGGAGGTGTGCTGGGCGGTGTAGGTGAAACGGCTCCGGAGCGGGGCGTCGACGGGGCGGTCGACGAGGCGGATGAGGTTCTCCGCCTGGCGGGCGACGCTCTGGTCCTTCGCGACGATGAGCAGCTCGCGCCCGTTGGGCAGCGCGGCGAAGCTCACGAGCGGGTTGGCCCCGCCGGCGAGGCCGGAGACGTTGGCGAGGTTCGTGAGCGCCTGCTGGGCCTCGGTCGCCTCGGAGTGCGAGAGCTCGTAGAGCATGAGCTCGGTGTTCTCGAACGCGGGGACGTCCAGCGCAGAGATGACGCCGCTCATGCGCTTGAGCTGGCTCGCGGTGTCGACCATCACGAGGAGGTTGCCGGATGTGGAGAGCAGGGAGCCGGCGCTCATGAGCTCCTTGACCACGCTGCTGACGCTCTCGGGGTTGGCGTAGCGGAGCTTGCGGAGGCGGATCGCGGGCAGCTCGTTGCCGAGGAGCGGGTCGGCGAAGTAGATCGGCGCGGTGGGCGAGACCTTGCCGGCGCCCGCCCCGCTGCTCGCGGTGCGCGTGCGGATGATGTAGCGCCCGTCCTGCTCGGTGAGCGTGATGTCGTAGAGCGAGCAGAGGCCCGCGACGAAGCGCTCGAGCTCCTCGGTCGTGAGCTCCTCGTCGATCGAGAGGGTCACCTGGCCGCTGATCTGGGCGTTCATGACGTAGTCGCGCTCGAGGAAGTCCGTGATGAGCACGGCGAGGACCTCGCTGAGCGCGGCGCCCTCCGCCTCGTACCGCACGCGGACGACGCGCGACGCGGGGCCGTTGGCCTCGAACTCGGGGGCGCCCTCGGAGAGCTGCCGCGGCTGGCCGGTCATGGTGACGCGCTCGACGAGCCTCGGGCCGGCGGCCGGGGCGGCGTACATCGCGTCGGAGATGGCGAGCGCCTTGGTGATGGGGTTCTTCGAGGTGTCGTAGACCCGCGGCGCCTGGCGCGAGAGCGCGACGTTCGTCGGCATCATCCGGTTGTCGGCCTGCGGGTTCGCGGACTCGCACGAGGCGAGGGAGAGGGCGAGGCCCGCGAGGGCGACGGTGGCGGTCAGTTTCTTGGCGTTTGGCATCGTCCGCTCCTGCGCGCGGGTGGCGCGCGACTCGTTCACAGGGAACCCGCTTCGTTCATCGCGAGCATGCCCGCGATCAGGGAATACACGACCCACCCCACCGTCCCGCCCAGGAAGAGGATCACCCCGGGTTCCATCATCATCAGGAGGCGCTGCACGGTGCGCTGCGAGTGCGCCACGGAGAGCTCCGTCGCGCGGCGCAGCGCGCCGGTCAGGTCGCCGGTCTTCGTCCCGAGCGTCACCACCGCCGCGATCATGGGCGGGAGGACGTCCGTCTCTTTCAGCGCCTCGCCGAGGTCCTTGCCCTCGCGGACCATCGCCCGCGCCTTGTCGAGCCGCTCGCGGATCACGCGGTTGCCCATCGCGCCGGACGCCTGCTCGAGGCCGGTGATCAGGTCGCCGCCGCCCTCGAGCATCGTGGCCGTGAGGTCGCACGCGATCGCCGACTCCCGGTGCGCCACCAGCGCCCCGAGCACCGGCACGCGGAGGACGGACTCGGCGAGCTTGGTCTTCATCCCGTCGCTCAGCAGCTGATCCCGCAAGGCGATGGCGAGGACCGCGCCGATCACGGCGACGGGGACGACCCAGACGAGCGCGTCCGACGCGGCGAGGGTGAACCGCGTGCTGAGCGGCAGCTCCTGCCCGACGGACGCGAGCGTCTCGGCGAATTTCGGGATCACGTACGTCGAGAGCACCCAGAGCGAGACGATCGAGGCGCAGAGCAACACGATCGGGTACGCGAGCTTGCCCATGACGGAGCGCCGGATCTCCGAGGCGTTCTCGATCGAGCGGTCGACGAGGCCGACGGCGTGCTCGAGCCGACCGGAGGACTGCCCGGCGCGGAGCAGCGCGAGGTGCGCCGGCTTCGCGAGGCCTTCGATGGAGGCGACGGCGTCGGCGAACGACGAACCGGAGCGCAGCGCGTCGCGGAGGTCGGTGCACACGGCGCGGAGCCGCGCGTTCGGCGCGAGCTCGCCCATCGTCTGCACCGCCGCCTCGACGGGCACCTTGCCCTCGAGGAGCTGGCGGAGCGTCGCGAAGAACCACGCGCCGTCGGCGCGGCGCGGGGCGCTGCCCGCGAACATCGCGCGGAGCGCGTCGCTCAGCCGCACCGGCCGCGCCTCGATGAGCACGAGGCCCTGCGCGCGCAGCGTGTCGCGGAGCGTGCGCTCGTCGCTCGCTTTCGCCTGCCCCGAGACGGAGGACGAGCCCCCGCCCGCGAGCGGCACCGCGGTGTAGGAGAACTGCGTCATTGGTCACCCCCGGAACTTGCCCCGTGACCGAGCACGCGCGTCAGCTCCGCCTCGTCCGTCCGGCCCGCGTCGAGCAGGCGCTGCGCGCGGTCGCGCATCGATCGGAACCCCGATTCGACCAGCGCCCGGCGCACGTCCTGCTCCTGCGCGCCGGCGACGAGCGCGTCCTTGACCTTCTCGGTGACGCCCGAGTACTCCATCACCGCCTCGCGACCCTTGTACCCCAGCCCGTTGCACGCCTCGCACGACTCGCGCTTCTCGTGGTCGTTGCGGCACGACTCGCAGATGAGGCGCACGAGGCGCTGCGCCGTGATGCCCTCGACGGCCGCGTTGACAAGGTAGGGCTCGATGCCCATGTCCACCAAACGCACGAACGTGCTGGGCACGTCGTTGGTGTGGAGCGTGGAGAGCACCATGTGGCCGGTGAGCGACGCCTGGAAAGCGATCTCGGCCGTCTCCGCGTCGCGGATCTCGCCGATGAGGATGACGTCCGGGTCGTGGCGCAGGATGTGGCGCAGGGTGGTCGAGAAGTTGAGCCCGATGGCGCTGTTCACCTGGATCTGCGTGATGCCGTCCATCGAGTACTCGACGGGGTCCTCGACCGTCACGGTCTTGCGCTGCACCGTCGAGATCGCGCGGAGCAGCGCGTAGAGCGTGGTCGTCTTGCCCGAGCCGGTCGGGCCGGTGATGAGCAGGATCCCGTGGTCGCGCGACGCGGTCTCCTTGAGGAACCCGATGTCGCTCGCGTCGAAACCGAGGTCGTCCATCTCGATCGTCGCGAGCTTCTGGCGGTCCTGGATGCGGATCGCGGCGTCCTGCCCGTAGGTCGTGGGGACGATGCTCACGCGCATGTCCACCTGCCGCCCGCGGAAGCGCATCTGGATGCGCCCGTCCTGCGCGAGGCGGCGCTCGGCGATGTCCAGGTCCGACATGATCTTGATGCGGCAGAGCAGCGCCTCGTACATCGACGCGGCCGGCGCGGGGGCCTCGGCGAGCATCCCGTCCACGCGGTAGCGGAGGGAGACGCGCCGGTCGTAGCGCTCCAGGTGGATGTCCGACGCGCCGAGATCCAGCGCACGCTCGACGCACTGGTTGAAGAACCGGACGACGGGCGCGTCGCTCGCCATGTCGCGCAGGGCGGACAGCTCGCCCGCGACGTCCAGCCGGTCGTCCGTGGCGTGGTCCTCGAGCTCCTCGTCGTGCGCGTGCTCTTCCAGAAACGCGGACATCTGCTTGTGCGTCCCCACCGCGACCGGTACGCCGGCGAAGCGGGCGCCGAGGGCCTGAGCGGTGTGGTGGTCCGAGAGGTCGGCGACGACGAGCAGGCGGTCCGTCGGGGGCTCGCCCTCGGTGCGCGTCTCGAGCACGAGCACGCCGCTGGAGCGCATGAATTCCTGCGGGACGTCCGCGCTAAGCAGGCGCGTCTCGCCCTTGGGGTTCCAGCGCGGGAGCCCGAGCACGTCACCGAGGTGCTGGGCGATGGCCTCTTCGGTGAGCAGGCCCAGGTCGAGCAGGGCGCGGACGTCCGACGTGCCGTTCTGCTTGGCGACCTCGCGCGCGAGGCGCCAGTCCGCCTCGGTCAGCTCGCCGGACGCGAGCAGCCGATCGCGGAACGCGCCGGGCCGATAACCGGGCACGGGGGCGCGCCCCGCGGGCGCGCCGTTCGCGGTCTGGGCGGACGGCCGGGTCATGGGATCTCGAGCAGGTCCCGGTTGTTGAAGTCCGCGTTCTCGCCCTCGCCGCCGGGCTGACCGTCGGCGCCGTGGGAGTAGATGATGTACCCCCACGTCTCGTCGAGCTTGTAGTGGAACGGCCGGTTCCAGCCGTCGTTCGGGAGCGTGGCGCGGCTCAGGTACGGGCCCTTCGCGTCCTCGCCGGTCCCCTGCTTGGTGAGCAGGATCGCGAGGCCCTGGTCCTCCGTCGGGAGCGTGCCCACGTCGAACTTGTACTCGTCGACCGCGTTGGTCAGGAGCGAGAGCTGCGCCTTGGTGGTCTGGATCTTGGTGCCGCCCGCGCGCTGGAGCAGACGCGGGCCCACCAGGGCCGCGAGCAGGCCGATGATCGTCACGACCACGAGCAGCTCGAGCAGCGAGAAGCCGCCCCTCGGGGCAGCGAGGGCACGGCGTGCGCGCGCGGGGTGGGTGCTGGTCATGGATCGCCTCCTTGCTCTGTCTCGACCCGGGGCTCCGCTTCCGGGGGACTCGATACGGACCGCGGCTCCCCCGAGATGGGGTCGAACCGGATCAGGATGATTGTACCGCCCGAACCCTCGGATTGGACCGCGAATTCCCGCGTTGTGGCCCGCCCCGTGGGCAGGAACGCGAAGCTCGCGCTCGGGCCGGGCTTCTCCGCGCCGGGGGTATTCAGCTCGAGCGAAGCCCCGTCGCCCCCGAGCGTCCACGCGTGCGCCCGCGTGCCCTCGCTGGACGGCAGGAGCTCGAGTGTCCCCCCTTCGACTCGGAGCTCGACCGGCACCGTCGACCCCCCCCGCAGCGCCTCGGCGCGTCGAATCAGCAGACGGGCCGTCAGATCGGACGACGCACGCTCGATCGAGGCGCTCGACGACGCCCGGACGAGGCTCGAGACGCTCAACGCGGCCAGCACGCCGAGCATCGCGACGACGATGACCAGCTCGAGGAGCGTGAACCCCACTCGTGCGCGCGGAACCCTCACCCCGCATCGCCCTCTTCGGTCGATCCGTCCCCCGCGTCCTGGTCGATGGTCGTCGGACGCTCCACACCCGATTCCGGGCGGTCCATGCTGCGCATGCCGCGGATGATCGCCATCACGTCCTGCGTGCTGACGACGCCGTCGTCGTTGACGTCCGCGGCCTGGAGCTCTGACGCGGTGACGAAGCGGTCGCGGACCTGGGACGCGGCCCCGGAGCGTTCGGAGACGTTCGACGCGGCGATGGCTCGGATGACGACCTGGACGTCGAGGCGGTTGACGTCGCCGTCGCCGTTGACGTCGAGGCCGCGGTCCTCGCCGCCGCCTCCTCCGCCGTCACCCCCGCCGCCCCCACCCCCGCCGCTCCCGCCGCCGGCGCCCTCGGAGACGCGGACGTTGAATTCGCGCGTGGGCGTGAGGTCGAGGGGGAAGCCGGGGATGTTGGGCACGGCCTGGCCCTGGAAGGTGAGGTTGAACCGCTCGCCGCCGGCGGTCTCGACGCGGATGTTGTTGATGGTGAAGTTGGTGCTGGAATCGAAGAACCGGACCTCGACGCGCTCGCCGACGCGGGGGCCCTCGACGGCGCTGGTGTCGGGGTTGTCGCCGTTGAGGTTGAGTTCGAAGGTGGATCCCGAGCCGGAGGTGAAGGTAAAGCTGCCGATGAGCTGGTCGCCGAAGAAGGCGCCGAGCTGGTCGCCCGGCTGGATATCCGGCGCGCTCGTGCCCGGGAAAGCGACGCCGCCGATGCGCTCGCGGACGATCGCGGCGTTGACGTTGTCGAACTGCGCGCGGGCGTGCGGCGCGGCGATGAGCAGCGCGAGCGCGGCGAGGGCGATGCGGGCGAGGGGTGCGTGCATGGTCTTTCTCCCTGTGATCGCGTGCGGGATGGGCTCATCCTAGCACCGACGCGAGGGACTCCGATGGGTTTGGACGCGCCGGGGCGCCCTTTCGGTCGCGCCGGCGTTCAAAAAAGAAAACGGGGGCCCCGTGAAGGGCCCCCGTGCGGTTTCATTCACTCAACGATCTCGGGGAGATCAGTTGTTGGTGTGGATGATGATGGTGTCGCCGTCGGAGAGCTCGGTCAGGTCGTTGCCGGAGACCGGGCCGCCGGCCGGGGAGGCCGACGCGACTTCGACGTCGTTGTTGGAGGTGCGGTTGAAGAGGATGACGTAGTCGACGTCCGGGTTCGCGTTGAAGAAGTCGTCCATCGAGTCGAAGTCCTGCGTCACGGTGACGAAGGCCCAACCGCGGTTGGACGAAGAGTTCGGGAACTCGTTGTCGCTGCCGGTGAAGAGGCCGTCCTCGGACAGCGGGGCGCCGAACTGCGCGATGCCGTAGGTGTCCGTGACGAAGAGGCCGAAGCTGTAGCCGCCGACGATGGCGTTGACACCGTTGGTGCCGAGCTGGACGCCGGAGGAGGTGATGGTGAAGGGGAAGGAGGTGATGCAGTTGTTGTCGACGATGATGCTGTTGACCTCACCGGACTCGAAGACGCAGTCGCCGTCGTCTTCCCACCACACGAACTGGTCCTCGGGACCGGCCGGCGGAAGGAGAGAAGCGCCGACGCGGACGTCGTCCTCGGTCACGCCGTCCGGGAGAACCGGGACGGAGTTGGACGCGCGGGCGAAGCCGGAGGCGCGGGGGAAGCCGGCCAGGTTGTAGCCGGTGAAGACCTTGACGTTCCCGACGTTGTCGAGGTCCATGTTGAAGGTCGTGGCGCCGGAAGCCTCGCCAGCGGAGGTCTGGCTCAGGATCTCAGAAGAGAAGAGGATCGGGCCGGTGCCGTTGATGTTGTTCACCAGGGAAGAGGCGGGGTAGACCACGCCGTCCGGGGTGATGACGAGGATGATGATGGGGAGGTTCGCGGTCGCGAAGACGTTGGGGTCGTTGGAGATCCCGTCGTCGCTGTCGGTGGCCTCGAGGTTGGGCATGGAGACGTAGAGGCTGTAGCCGCCGGTGGTGTCCGTGACGACCGCCTTGGAGACGATCGGGGTGCCGCCGATGCAGTAGCCCTCTTCGAAGAGGCTCTCGAAGGTGCCGGAGCTCGAGCGGAGCACGTCGTAGCAGAGCTGGACGGAGCCGCTGGAGACCGAGCGGGTGGCCGAGCCGGAGCCGGCGCGACCGGAGAAGGAGATGCGGTCGAGGTTGGAAGCGTTCACATCCAGGTCGATCGAGTGGATCGAATCCAGGTCGGGAGCACCTTCGCCGAAATCTTCGTCGTCGAGGGAGTCACCGTTCTTCTCGACGAAGAACTTGGTGTTGGAGTAGATGTCCTGGCTGCGATCGTCGCAGAGCAGGTACATCCGCTCCTCGAGACCGAGGAGGAAGTTGGTGAAGTCTTCGAGGGAGCGCTGGATGATGTTGTCATTGTCGTCGGTGACGACTTCTTCCTGCTCGAGATCCTGACGGTCGTAGCGGAAAGTGACGCCGTCCTTGTCGGCGCGGATGGAGCGGACCGTGGGGACCGCGACCATGGCGCAGATCTGGGTGCCGACCGGGACCGGGGAACCGCCGAGGGTGATGTTGCCGTTGATGGCCATCACGAACGGGGTCTCGGTGATGAGGTCGGGCGTGGCGGGCTGCTTGGCGTCGAAGGAGGAGTCCTTGGCGCCGCCGGTGAGCAGCGGGTCGGCGTCGGAGCCGTCGTAGGTGATGGTGGCCGTCGAGGTCATCGACACGAGCTGGTCTTCGATCTCGAGGACCAGGATGTTGCCGTTGTCCGCGTCCTGCGTGAGGCTGGACGGGGTGAAGGAGAAGCCGGTGAACGAGAAGTTCGCGGCCTGAGCGGTCTGCTCGGCGGTGTCGTCGAGCAGGGTGCTGTCGATGGCGCCGTTGAGGACGATGAGCACCTGGTTGGCGAAATCGTCGTCGTCGGTGTCAACGAGGAAGGCGGACCAGCAGGTGACGCCGTTGACGTCGGTGGCGCGGGAGAGGAACGGATCGGTGCCGTCCATCAGCGTGCCGGAGCCGGTGAAGTTGTTGCCGGCGGTGTCGTCCATGTCCGCGGTCGCGGGGATGGTGAAGTCGTCGCCGGGCTCGTCGCCGATCGTGTTGTCGATGACGGTGACGGCGTTGGAGAAGTCGGGCGTCGTGAGCACCGCGTCGTCGCCGAAGACGGTGCTGGGGTTGCCGCCGACCGAGAGCAGGGTGTCGTCAACGGTGATGTTGGCGGCTTCCGCCGTGGAGGGCGGGGTCATGCTCTCGGAGAAGAAGAAGACAGCGCGGTTGGCGATGTCGTTGCCGGAGCCGTTGGCCGTGGGCTCGGCGAAGCACTGGACGTTGGAGTCCGTGAGGTTGGCGGTCGGGATGTTCTCCGAACCGAGGTGGAGGGACCAGGAGAGCACCGGGGCGGCGCGGTCCTCGTCGGCGTTGGTCGCCGCGAGGTCGGCCATCTCGTTGCCGTTGGCGTCCTCGAAGTCGCCGGTCGCCATGTCGTACGCGAGGTCGAAGACGTCCGCGTCGCCGGTGCCGGGGAGGTTGTCGCCGAAGATGTCCATGGAGAAGCCGGAAAGGATCACGGCGTTGTTGGTCTCGAGGGCCGAGGGGCCGTCGGAGGAGAGGTCCGGATCGACGGAGCCGATCGAGACGGTGAAGGTGTCGAGTTCCTCGTCCATGTCCATGTCGAACTCGAGCTCGATCGGATCGGGCAGCGCGCCGGTGTCGGCGTCGATCATGGAGAAGGGCTGCACCATCGCGGCGTCGAGCGCCTGGAGGGTGAGGCCGGCGGTGGAGGTGGAATCGGCGAGCTCCTCGTCCGCGATGCCGGCGACCGCGTCGAGGACGCCGTCACCGTCGAGGTCGTGGAAGGAGACCGCGATGATGGTCGGGGCGATGCAGTCACCGATGGTCGTGGTCTCGGACTCGGAGTCGTCGGCGCCGAGGTAGTCGGTGCCGAGGGTGGACATCGGCTGGGTGCCGTCGTCCTCGTTGGTCACGAGCTGGAAGACGTTCTGCGTCTCGTCGCCGTCCGCGTCGGCGTCGAAGGTGCCGATGTCGGTGGCGGTGTCGCCGTCGTCGTTGTTGCCGTTGGCGGCGACGCCGAGCGAGGCGTTGTTGGAGTCGACGTCGATCACGACGGTGGCGCCGGTGGCGTCCACGTCGGTGTCGACGGCGATGTTGGAGATGACAAAGCCACCGGCGCGGACGAGGTCCGTGGAGGCGTTGTTGAAGGTCTCGCCCATGAAGATCATGTTGTAGAAGTCGGTGTCACCCACGTTGCCCGCGTCAACGGGGAGGGTGAACGTGACGGCGAGGGCGTCGGTGACGTTGGCGCCGTTCGGGGAGACCTTCTGGAGCCACTTGACCGACTCGACCGCGAACTCGACGAGGGCCGTGATTTCGGCGCCGTCGGTGTCCGCGTTCGCGAGACGGCCGAAGCTGTCCTCGATGTCGGTGCCCGTCGCGCGGACGAAGTCGCCGACGTCCGGGATGTTCATCCCGGAGGTGTCGAAGTTGAAGGTGAGGGTCTGGTTGTCCGAGCCGCCGAGGACGGCGTTCGGGGTGCCGCCGTCGAGGGCGGAGGGGTTCGCGGCGCCGGCGAAGTCGGCGGCGTCGTCGATCTCGAGGTCGGCGGCGGTCACGTTCGCGACCACGGTGCCGTTGGTGTTGGTGCCGACGGGGCCGACGGGCACCGGGAACTCAAGGATGAGCGCGGTGTTGTCGGAGTCGTCGAAGGCGTTGGAGATGGCGAGGTCGCCATCGAGCACCACCGGGGACTCGTGCGTGCCGGCGGCGGTAAACATGCCGGTCGAGTTGTCGTAGGTGGTGGGGTTCTCGGTGGTCTGCGCGTCGTCACCGGCGTCGGTGAACGTGAACTGCAGGAACACCTCGCCGGAGGCGCCGGCCGCCGCGCGAGCGGCGGTGATGTTGGCCTCGAGCTGGGTCAGCGTCGCGGCCTGGATGAGGCTCAGGTCGACGTTGAAGCCGTCGTTGTCGGCGTCGGTGAGGGCGTCGCCGTAGGTGCCGTCCTCGTCGGTGTCGATGGCGTTGCCGTCGGCGCCGGCGCCGGTGCCGTCGTCAACGAGGAGCAGACCGCCGATGGCGGTCGGGCCCGTGGCGCCGTCACCCGGGATGAAGAACACCTGGACCATCGTGGTGATGGTGTCGGCGTCGCCGTCACCGGTGACGGTGATGTTGAACGCACCCTGGGTGCTCACGGTGGGGATCATGTCCAGGTTCGGCGCGTTGTAAGACGCGACGGGGGACTGACCGAACGCGGTCCCGGCGAGGCCGAGCACCGCGGTCGCGGTCATGGTTGTAGTCAGATTCCGACTCATTCCTCTGTTTCCTTTCATCTCTTTTGTTTGCTGCAGCTGAAAGAGATCAGTCAAACTCTTTGTGGGTTGTCCTGAGAGGGGCCCGCCGCTTGGTGTGGTTGGTGCGGGGTCGTGGGCTTCTCTCACATGTGTGGTTCAGGTTGATGCCTTGTTCAGTCGCCCGCGCCTCGGACTCCCGTGCACCCGGAGTCCGCGTCGTGGGTTGTGGCTTTCCGCTTTGACTCCGTGTCCTCCTTGCTTCGGGGTCCGGTGAGCCCGTGTGTTATCGGTCGGTGTTGAGCACCTTACGATTCTGTCCGGGACTCCGCAAAAATCCTCAACGACAACGCGAACCCCGAACCTCGGGGCATCTCGGATGCCTTTATCGGCCAGTGGGCCGATTCGGGCCAAACATTTGTGAACACTCACAAACTTCCGACGCCGTATTGTCACAGGTGTTCCGATCTCGGCATCATCGGAAACGATGATCTTTCTCCGCTGGGTCCTCCTCACGACCCCCACTTTCTCCCTGGCGGGGGGAACCGCCATCTCTCCGACGACCGGCGCGCGTCCCCTCCAGGGCCGCGGGCCGGCACATGTGTGCAATCTCTACAAGACCCGATAATCGTCGAAAGTCAAGCGATATCGGACGAATCGGGCCCGATCAGTTCTGACGCTTGGGTTGATCCGTGGTTCCACGGATGACGAGCGGATTCGAGATCGATTCCGCCCGGTAGCCCTCGAGCAGGTGCCCGGCGACGAGCCGGACGACATCGCTTTTGCTCGTCGTGCCCAATTTCTGATTCAGGCGCATGAGGTGCGTCCGCAGCGTCGGCAGGGCGATGCACAGGCGATCCGCGATTTCCTCGTTGCGTCCGCCCCCGCAGATCGCGTACACGACCTCACGCTCGCGGTCGGTCAGGGGGGCCAGAACCTCGTCCAGGTAGCTCTTCTCGGCGTCTGTGAGGCCCGCGGAGCCCGTTTGCTCCTTGAAGACGATCCCATCGACCGTCGAATCGCTCAGGCTCGGTTCGAGCTTGGGAGATTTCGATTGCGGGTGGGACTGGTCGGGATCGGGGATGTCGTTGGGCAAGGAAAGAAGCTCCGTGGTCGTCCGAGACGTCGGTCCCCTCTCTCTACACGGTACCGACGTATTCCCGATTCGCAAGCGGGGAATGCGACGGTTTCTGCGGTCTGGGGGGTTGCCAGCGGTGGTGCGGGCGTGCCGAGAACGGTCCCGCGTCCTCGGGGCGGATCCCCTCGCATCGGGCCTCCGGCGCGTCGATATCTCCCGCTGACGCGGCGATTTGCGCCGCCGCCCTCCGGAGGACCGCGCCGCCATGGACCTGCGCACCATTCTCGATCTCGCGCACGAGCGTGACGCGTCGGATATTCACCTGGTCACGGGCAACCCGCCCATGATCCGCATCCACACGGTGATGACACCGATCGGCGACGAGGTCATCGACGACGAGACCGGCTGGGCGCTGCTGCGCGAGATGGCGCCCGAGGGCGCGATGAAGCGCTTCAACGAGATCCAGGACACGGACTTCTCGTACTCGGTCGAGGAGATCGGCCGCTACCGCGTGAACGCCCACCTGCAGAAGGGGCGCGTGGGCATCGCGATGCGAACGATCAAATCGAGCGTCCCCGCGCTGGAATCGCTCAACCTCCCGCCGGTGATCACGCAGCTCACGCGCCTGCCGCGCGGGCTCATCCTCGTGACGGGCGACACCGGCTCGGGCAAATCGACAACACTCGCGGCGATGATCGACGCGCTGAACGCGCGGGACGAGAAGCACATCATCACCCTCGAGGACCCGGTCGAGTACACCTTCGAATCGCGCCGGTGCCTCGTCGAGCAGCGCGAGCTGGGCCAGGACATGCCGAGCTTCGCCTCCGCGCTCAAGCACGCGCTGCGTCAGGACCCGGACATCATCCTCGTCGGCGAGATGCGAGACCTGGAGACCACGGCGCTGGCGATGACCGCGGCCGAGACGGGCCACATCGTGCTCAGCACGCTCCACACGGTGAACGCGTCCCAGACGGTGGAGCGCATCATCGATATGTACCCGGCGAACCAGCAGAACCAGATCCGCGCGATGCTCGCGGGGACGCTCCAGGCGGTGATCTCGCAGGTGCTGTTCAAGCGTCAGGACGGCAAGGGCATGACGCCCGCGTGCGAGATCCTGCTGTGCACGCCCGCGGTGCGCAACCTGATCCGCGAGGCGCGGACGTTCGAGATCCCGAACGTCATCGAGACGAACAAGGCGATCGGCATGCAGTCGCTCGACGCGTCGATCGCCGAGCTCTACTTCAACGGGATGATCTCCCGCGAGGACGCCGTCGCGCACGCCGCGCACCCCGAGAAACTCCGCAAGGACCTCGCCGCCTAAGGACCCCGCCCCATGCCCAGCTACACCTACCAGGCCGTCTCGAACGAGGGCAAGCCCGTCACGGGCACGCTCAACGCGGCCAGCGCGCAGACGGCGTCCGAGGTGCTGCGCGCCAAGGGCCTGAAGGTGCAGTCCGTCCGCGCGACGGACGCCGGGAACTCGAATTCGATCTTCGGGCGGCTGAAACAGCTCAACTCCGGCAAGCCCACGGTCAAGCACGTGCTCGACTTCACGACGCAGCTCGCGGTGATGGTCCGCGCGGGCATCTCGCTCCGCGTGGCGCTCGAGGGCATCGCCGAGCAGACGGCGCACGCGCGGTTCAAGGCCGTGCTCCTCGCGCTGAAGGCGGACGTCGAGTCCGGCAAGCAGTTCTCCGAGGCGCTCACGCGCCACCCGCAACTCTTCGGCCCGCTCTACGTGAACATGGTCCGCGCGTCGGAGATGTCCGGCTCGTTCGGTTCCATGCTCGACCGCATCGCGGCCTACCTGCAGCAGCAGATCGAGACGCGGAAGATGGTCGTCGGCGCGATGATCTACCCGGGCGTGATCGCCTTCATGGCCGTCGGCGTCACGATCTTCCTGCTCACCTTCGTGCTGCCCGCCTTCGGCGGCGTGTTCGAGGGCAAGGAGGAGGCGCTGCCCTGGTCCACCAAGTTCCTCATGGGCCTCTCCGAGTGGATGGTCGGCAACTGGCCGATCGTCGCGGGCGGCGCCGCGGCGGGGCTCGTGGGCCTCGTGCTCGTGCTCAAGACGGAGCCGGGCAAGGTGGTGCTGGACAAGTTCAAGCTCGGGTTCCCGGTGGTGAAGGGGATGTTCCGGGCGCTGTACATCTCGCGCTCGCTGCAGACGATGGGCGAGCTGATCAACGCGGGCGTGCCCATGCTGGACACGATCGCGATCACGGGGGACATCTCCGGGTCGCGCGCGTACCGCAGCATGTGGCGCGACGTGCACGAGAACATCCGCCAGGGCCGCAAGATCGCGGGGACGCTCGCCGGGTGGCCGCTGCTGCCGCACGCGGTGGTGCAGATGATCGGCGCGGGCGAGGAGTCCGGCAAGCTGGGCGAGGTGCTCGACGAGGTCTCGGACTACTACGCGCGCCAGCTCAAGGACGCGATCAAGGCGGTTACCGGAATGATCGA
>CAJNJA010042365.1:0-19529 GCA_905231915.1 Symbiodinium necroappetens | reverse complement strand
AAGTGCAATGGCCCTTTCACTCCGCAGGTTCAGGGTTTAGGGTTTTAGGGTTTAGGGTTGGGGTTTTCAGGCCTCTAATATATGAAGAGATTCGGCTTTGTTTGAGGTTGGGGTTCAGGGGCTTATAAAGGGCTTGGGGACACGGGTTTAGGGTTTGGGGTTTAGGGTTTGGGGGCTCCTTTAAAGAGTCAGTTGCTTGTAAGGGGTTTCTTTAGAGGGTTCGGTGAATAGTAAATACATACCATAGGAACTATGCGGCTTAGGAGAAGGGCCTTCGCGACCAGAGAAAGGGTTTGGGATATATCATGCTGAGCTCTATGTTCATTCAGTATGCTAGGACCGTGCTTATGCTTCGGTCTTGAACGACTTTGTAGTCTTCTTGTTGAGTTTTAGGGTCTAGGGTGAATCGACAAGCTCCGGGTTTGGGAATCAGGTGTGGGGTTTGGAATGTATAAACCCACAACCCAAAACCCCCCACACCCCCAAAACCCAAAACCCTAAACCCTAAACTCAAAACCCCCCACACCCCCCCCAAAAAAAAAAAAACCCTCAAAAACTCCTGGGATGTGAGGATCCAGGCTTCGGACTTTCGTTCAGGAAAGGGTGTGTGCGGTTCTGATACTCGCGTGCCAGACACGTAGGGTATGATGAGTGTTTCGTATGTGCACAAGGCACTCCATCAAGAAATCCTATACACACAGCTGTAGCCCAAAAAAGCCGAATGAGACACGATCATCCCGTCTTTGTATGAGTATTACGCTCCGCCGTCCCTCCGCCCTCTGCCTGCAGCTTGACAAGGCTCTTTGCCCGGAGTGGCTCATTGATCCACCTCGGGCCGGTGGGTTCAGGATTTTCCTGGATGGTTTAGGGTTTAGGATTTAGGGTTACCAGCATTCTTAACGACTTACATAAGGAAATCATGATAAGGAGCCCTAACAACATAGGATCTTTAGGGTAGGGCTTGGGCTTATGGTTTCGGGTTGAATGGCTCCAGGTGCACAGCAGAAGGTGAGGGATCAACAAAAAAACAAACAACAAGGACACGCATCAACAAAAATACATCCGGTGCTTTCCAGGCGCATCAGTCATCAGCGAACTTCAACATCTGCATCCTTCTGCCGACTCCACACCCTGCATCTTAAACTCTTAAAGCCTGACTTCAAAATTCACCCGTAAATCCCAAACTTGTCCTAAACCCTAAACCCTGAACCCTGAACCCTAAACCCTCAACTCAACTAACGAAACCCCCATCTTTCCAAGCTACAAAAAATCAACCCTTCAGAGCTTCCCCCCAAGGAGAAGGCAAGGGTTTAGGGGTTTAGGGTTTAGGGGTTTCAGGCTTAGGGTTTAGGGGTTTAGGGTTTAGGGTTCCAGGTGCCTGAACCCGTTCATGAACTCGTCGATGGTGATGGTGCCACCTGCATAGGGTTCAAGCTTTAGGGTTTCGGGTTCAGGGAGAGAGTTCGTGATTCAAGATGAGCCCCAACATTTCTCAACCCTACACGCGAAACCTAAACCCTAAACCCTAAACCCCAAACCCCTAAACCCCAATAGACCCCTACACCCTAAGCCCTAAAACCCTATGGAGCCCTATAGACCCTCAACCCAGAGACTTCTCAACCTCCGACTGGCTCCATGCGCTCCATGTCTTCGCCCTTAGGCTCTAGGGCTTAGTTTAGAGATCCAAAAACCTACTGTTTTAGGGGGTGATGCCCTGTGATTAAGGGGGCGTAGGACCTACTATTTTGTAGGGTTTGGGGATACAGGTAGTTCAGGGTTACCCGATACGGCTCTCAGGACTCATTTCTGTTAAGGTTTTTTGGGCCCGAAGAGCATACTACATAGGTTGTTGGGTTTGGGTTTGGGTTTAGGGTTTGGTGTAGGCGTAGAAACAAGCCAACCCGGTAGTATTACAACCGTACATAACATGTGGAAAAAAACTTTCCATGGCTTAAGGTACCTCGCTGGATACCCAAAGACTGTGTCTTTTGCATATACTGCGTGCCCGGCAGAAATATGTAACTTGGAGAACACCAAACTTCATGGCAACATGCAGGCATCCAGGGTTGAAGCTAGAAGCATTGCAAAAACGAGAAGAACAAATGGAAACGACCACGAACCGAACTCCAGCTATCCGATCAAAACATACAATATAATCCCTAAACCACAACCTCAAAGCCCCTAGTGGTAAAGCTCTTAAGGCCGAAGCCCCAGCTCACATGCCAACACAAGCTGCCAAGCCTTTGTCGTGATCAATCCAATCGAACAGGTCGATGAGGTCTTGTACCTGCATTATGAGGGGAAGTGGGCTCGATATTAGGGTCCCCCATGCCTGGAGGCCCAGGGGACTTAGTAAGTCGGTTGGAAGTAGGGTTGCAAGTAGGGTAACTCCATTTAGGGTACTGATAACGCTACTTATGACCTACTTACTATGTCTCCTAGTCCCCCCATGTTGGTGGACCTGCACAAGGAGGAGGGCAGCATGTACAGGTTTCTCACCTCCAGGTTGAACTGAACAATCCTGGTCTGAATTTACGTCGATGCGCGCTCGCGTCTCGAGAACATAACATCTGTCTGACAAAGAACCCTATGCATGGCAGGATCCTTCACTTCATATAAAGCTACTAACCCTAACCCCCCAGGTACCNNCCGGGGGGGGGGGGGGGGGGGTAAGCTAATGAACTGAATCTGATAAAGCAGCGCTCTAAGAGCCGAGGGCTCAGGAGCTTCCATGCAGGGTCGACATAATCGTAACGATATCACATTGTAGTTTCCCTCTCTCGATATATGTATGTATGTATATGTGAATATATATATATATAATGTGCATGTAGAAATGAGCATGTGTATATATATACATACATACATACATACATACATACATGCACACTGATGTATTTCCGGTCTCCTCATGCGCATAGCAGAAAGCTGATGTCTTCACTGTCTACTAGAAGCAGAGCAATGTATTGTTGCAATGATCACTATTATTCATTTTGATATAGCCCCAACAGGGAACCAGTACCCCCGAACCTTATCTACCCTAAGGCTCATGGGCCCTCAAACTGAAAGAGGATTGAGAACCCAGGGTCCTAACTAGGAGGTACCGGGCCCTGTTTCGGAGGTTCCTTAGAGCCTTAAGGTACCTACTCCGGCTCCCAGGCTCCGCCCTACGAACTATGGCCTTCATGCGCGTGTTCTTCGTGATCTTCTTGACCAACTCGGGGGACTTGAGCATGCCTGATGCAGCAGGATTTTGCGGGTTTGGGGTTGAGGGCTTGTGGCCTAAACCCTAAACCCTAAACCCCTAAACCCCTAGACCCCAAACCCTAAACCCTAAACCGTGAGGTTTAGGGTTTAGGGTCTGGAGTTCAGGGCAGCAGCCAGGCCTGGGGTACAAAGCTGTTTTCTTCATTTTTTGCTTTTTTTGTTTAGGGTTCAGGGTTTAGGGTTTAGGGCTGTTTAGGGCTCAGGGATAAGCGAGACGCTGATACCCCTGCACCCACACGTGGCACAACAGCTCCTATGTGGCCTCCCTGGTTTCTATAGCGGCCTCGGTAGTTCGAGTAGGATTTGGCAGTACACTATACTGCAATTAATAATTAAACCCTAAACCCTAAACCCGAAGCCCCTAAACCCCTAAACCCTAAACTATGTGGGAACAGCGGCTCCTATGTGGCCTTCCTAGCTGCATGGTCAGGACGCTTGAAGTAAAGCTTGCTCCGTCTGCTCCCATTTGTAAAGGGTTTAGGGTTTAGGGTTGTTCTCATACCGCGGCGTACAGAAGCAACTCTAAGACTTATCTACCGTCCGCCTTCGAACTCTTGTCGTGAGACGATGCCGTTGTTGTCGACATCTGCCTGCAGACGCGGATGTCTTGAGGATTGCAGTCGAACTGGGGTCAGAGCGGGTTTACACTAACAGCTCGTGCGCTTCATGTTATTTGTTTATAAGATGCCTGAGCCCAAAAAAACACTAAACCCGAAACCTTGAAGCAACTCTGAATGGTGGAAAGCCGTGGTGCTCAAAGCAACTGAAACATGAGTCGGCAAGAGAGGTACCTCAATTCGGGCTAGAAGCAACATAAGGAAAGCTACCATCACCACCCTTTTAGGCTGGGGGTACCTGGAAATTGGCCAGTCCATTTTCGGAGGTCCCCAAACATAGCTTACATCAGGATCGCGTGGCATCAACATTGAAGGATGCCACCCCCCCTCAGTTATGGAGCTTTATGCACCCAAAAACACGTGCCTGAAGGACCTGACATCCCCTCAGTTGGGGGAGGGACTGCCTCGGGAACAGCTATCCAGACCCGGTTTCGCTGTCCTGCTTTACTGTAATTCCCCAGCAGAGCATCCAAATACCCAGAAAACCGACTCACACCCTCCCAGTCTCCAGGCTTTCCTGTACGCCGGGGGCCAGGGAAAAAAAGGACACGGGCAGGCTTCGAGGTCGGGATTCTAGTAGGTTGCACCAGCGTCTGGGAAACCTTCCACCCTGGATCTGTCCCCTTGTCGCTCTGTTTCGAGGCGAAACCCATAGTAATTATTTCCAAGTTCAAACCTCCCGCTGTCCATCGGGGCAAGGAAAATGGACACGGGCAAGAATCAAGGTCGGGACTCTACTGGGTTTAAAAGGCCGACAAGAGACCTTCCACTCCGGATCTGTCCCTTTGTGGTCCTGTTTTTGGGTGTAATGTATGTATTTCCCAGTAGAGCACTCAAATATCCCAGGAAACAGAAACGCAGATACGTGCACCTTCCATTTCGAAGCTCCTGCTGTGCTCCCGGGGAAAAGGAGAAAATGGACACGCGCAGAGTTCAAGGTCGGAATGAGAATTGCACGAGCAGTACATGACAGACCTTCCACCTTCGATCAGTCCCTTTGTTTCTGTTCTACCACGTTACGCGTCAACACGCTGGAGATTTCTAACTCTGCTTTGTTGAGTTTTGTTGAAATTGCGACACTCGCGGCAACCACGATGCATCAGGCTGCTTTTGTACATGTTACGGGACGAAAACAATAAATGGACAGAATTACCTTCGAGGTCCAATTGTCCATTATCCAACGCCCCAACATGTCTACATGATCCAACACCAATTATTGGACAGGAATATAGGCCACAGGGACCTAGGTCCCCCCCTTGGCCATTTAATAACAGGTGGTGATAAGCTACCATGTTTCTAAGCCTAAGTCTAGCTACTACGTCCCATGATCTTCTAAGTACGGCGCAATGGAAAGCCTCCCAACTGATACCCCACATAGACGTCTGGCCCAAATAAATATTCAGAGTCGTACTTCACAGCGAAACCCTCAACCCTAAACCCTAATTGCAATCCGAAATCTACCACCTCGAGAACCGGTGCTTCGGGAGGCAATCATCACTAGCACCAATCTCTGGTCCAATGGATCAAGCAAGCGTACTCTCTGCCGGTAGATCGCTGCTCTCTCGCTTCATGCCTAACATATGTGTATGTGTACATATATATATATATGTGTGTGTATTTTGGACCTTGCGTATGTATTTTTATTTCTGTATACTTATACACATATATATATATGTCTGTATGTATATATATATATATATCTACTTTTACGTGTATGTATACAGACACACACACACACATATATATATAATATATATATATATATACATATATATATATATATGGATTCAACAAGGAAGACTAGCCAAGCTACTCCGAGCCCTGAGACATGGGCTCCAGCCCGGCTTAGGCTCGTCAGTCAAGCAGGAACCCTTGCCCGGCCCTCGTGACTTCAACCCTCAGACTCAATGCCAAACGCAAGATTGAAAGAGTGTTAGGGTTTAGGGGTTGAGGGTTTAGGGGTTTAGGGTTCAGGGATTTAGGGGTTTAGGGTTTCGGTGTTTAGAGGCTTTAGGGTTTAGGGGTTTAGGGTTGAGTGGTTTAGGGTTTGGGTTTAGGTGAGCCCGAAAGCCACGCCCTTAACTCTGAAATCTCAACACTAATACCAAAAGCTCCAAGGCCCGAAACCCGAAGCAGTGCCCAAGGGAGCCCGTTGGCCTCACGAAAGAGCTCCATCAAGACTTTCGTGATCATCGATTTCCTTTTCTCCTTTACACGAAAAGGGGTGTACCCATAGGCTCCATAGTAGCTCCTTTTTGGGATTACTGTATAGGATCCTAAATACAAACCACAAAAAGGAACTACAATGGAGCCTATGGGTAGGGTTTAGGGTTTATGAGGACTCTGAGACCCTACACCCTAAACCCCTCAACCCTAAACCCTAAACCCCTGGTGGGCTTGAAAGGCTTAGGGTTCGAGGCAGATGAGGTTTCAGTGCTGCTGTGCTTCTGATGACCCAATTCATAGCCAGCTGAAGCACCGAAGCTTTACCCGCTTTGAGCCAGAAATCGAGGGTTTAGGGTTTAGGCAGCTGGTGCGATCAGGAGAAAAACTCCCGCGCAGTTCTGAAGGCTATGTCCGAACAGAAATCAGCAGCAATCACAAATTAAAAAGGCAAAGAACAGTTCGCTAAGCCCCGCGACCGAAAAAATACCCAAACCCTTCCCTCAGTGGCCCCAGCCAACTAAAGCCCTAAACCCCTAAACCCTAAACCCTCATGCCTTATAGGGCCCATGGGCGTAGGGAGTTTAGGGTTTAGGCGTTGCCTTTGTATAACCATAGTGCAGGAAGTCAACGTATACATACATACACACATACATACGCATACAACCACTTCTCTGCATATGTATACAGTCGTACGTGTGCTTGTATACATAAATATCATTATGGATGAGTCAACTTGGAATATGGGTTAAGGATGACCAGTGCTGGATTTCCCTTCTTCTATTCCAAAGGTTTGAGAATAAACTCCAGGATCATGTTGTTCCAACTTTCTGGCTTCTGGTTTTTGGGTGTAAGATTAAGATCGACGACATATCTGTATTATATATATACACACATATATATATATACATATATATATATATGTATTTAGTACAAAAACGTGTACGGAGATAGCTAGGTTTGTCCTGCTTGTCAGGACTCGGGGAATGCGGTTGATTGTAACCAGCTCATCCCACAACATGAACCATACATGTAGCCCACGCAAGCAGACTTTCAACAGACTGTGGGTTTCCGCTGCCGAAACACCCTGTTTGATGCTCAATGTTTGTTAGTCATAGTCCATTGAACCTGAACGTTCAGGAGCGGCTGAGAGCTTTCGGGCATAAGGAGGACTCAGGGTTGAACTCAGTTTGAGGCATGGTTTAAGGTCAGCCTAAACTGCGAAACCCAGCACCCCAAAAAACCTAAACCCTACCAGCACCCCCAACTCCTTCTGATTAGAGCCTAAGCCATTAAGGCTCTATTAACAGGGTGCTGCGGTGAACTTCGAAACCTTAATCTTCTTTAGCATCTCGGGTCCTCCCTCTGCTCATCTTCCTTCTGCATCTGATCGCGGATAGCGATCATGTTCTCACTGACCACACCTGCACCCGGACTTAGGGTTTAGGATTTCGGGGTTGTAGGTTTAGTTCTCACTGACCACACCTGCATCCGGACGTAGGGTTTATGTTTTAGGGGTTTTAGGCTTAGTTCTCACTGACCACACCTGCACCCGGATTTAAATTAGGGCTTATGTTTTAGGGGTTTCGGGTTTAGTTCTCACTGGCCAAGCCTGATCAGCACGGACTGAGGAATGGTTTCTGTCACGGTTCGCGTGTTAATTGAGGCCGAAGGTAGACGCCGACTGAGTCTACTCTTCCAGTCTGCGTTTTAGAGCGAACAGCTCAAGCAGTCTAGTGCTGTCCCACCGTTCTGTCCACGCCCCGACCGGCGACTCGACAACAGCTCCTGAACTGTTGGGCATGAAGGCCTAAGGAAGGTGGTACTGATTTACTGTATAGTAAATCCATAGTACTCTTTATGGTAACCTCTAGCCTATAGTAAGCTATACCTGTGGCCGAAAAGAAATACCTTTTTGCGGTTCCTTGTTATGGCTTCTACACATAGTTCCTTAAAGCGGTAGGTCTTTTGGGCCACAGGTAGGAACCTGTATAGGTTTGAATCTGTGACATCCAACGGTGCTCTCAGCCCTCAGCTGCCCTAACTCCTCCAGGTATGGGTTGGGCACTGCCCCCCACTCTGTAACAGTTGGGTAATATTTATTAGAATATAATATATATATATATAACTAAGACACATAGACCTGAATATGATCCCTACTATGTACTGTTACGGGGTGGGGGCAGTACCCAAGGTATAGGATTCAGCAGCTCCAAGAAACGTTCTTTCAAGACACCCTGAAGCCAAGGCAGGAAAGCCAAACAACACACAGAAGAGGCCATAAGGATTAGAATCGGGTTTGGGGTTTGGGGTATAATAGTCTATCCCTTAACTTTAGGAACCGCAGACATTACTATTGGTCCACTATTGATTACTACTTGTTCAGGCTTCTACATTTACTCAAAAGCCCAACACCTCACAGCCAAACCTGACGCCTTTATCTCGGAAGTACCAAAACCCGAATCTTAAACCCCAGATCGACAGAAATCAAGGGTTGAGGGCTCAGGGCTACCACACAAAGCTGAACCCGATTAACCCCGGCCCAAGTCCTAACATCTGAACTCCGCGCCTGTCATCACGGCTAGGAGCGCCCAGGCTGAGTAGATGTAGAAGACCACAAAGAGGGGCTGGAGGAAAGGCATCCTCAGCTAACTTAGGGTTTAATGGTTTGGGGGTTGAGGGGTTTATGGGCTTAGGGTTTTCCAGGACGCCTACATGGAGTCTCTGATTCAGGGTTTAGGGGCTAGGGGGCTAAGGCCTGCGGGGTTTAGGGATTTATGGGTGTATAACGTTTAGGACTTGGGGTTTATAGGGCTTCAGGGGTCAAGGGGTTTAGGGTTTAGTGTTTAGGGTTCAGTTCAGTAAGTTCTTGGCCCACTGGTTGTGATGAAGCCGTGTGTTCGCTGCCGTTGCTAGTTGTTGGAATGGTATCAACTAATGGGGGCCCCAGTAGTGAAGAGATACCCATAACTGAGTGTTCGAAGTAGCCTAATTCTTTGGCCATCCTAAATCCAAAGCTATGCTCGCGACATACTGACCAAGAGCCCGCCAAGACTCGAAGTACTCAGACCTTCCAAAATCCCCTAATTATGGAATTTGCTTTAAATCATAACGGGGACCCTTCCATAAATTGAGGCATATGCTCCTTGGTTTGGAAGGTCTAAGTACACTAGATGCCAAGATGCTCCTCGAACAGGGGCACGAACTTCATCAAGCTCCAGCTGCTGACCTTTGAATGCCATGAAGGGGTCTCGGTTGGGTACTGCTCCCGTAACAGTCTATAATGGGGCTACCATTCAAGGCCTCATATATATATATGTATATATATATATATCCATATCATGAATATTACTCAACTGTTACTGAGTCGGAGCAGTCTCCAAGGTCTAGGGTTTAGGGGGCGATTACTTCGGTTGTGTTTATGTACACGTTCAAGGGCCTCCGGCTTAGACATGCCGCCTAGCTGCATGGGTTGAGCTTCCCGACAGGACCGTGCCAAAAGTCTAGAAGATAGTTGTTAAAAATGACTTGGTGAAGCCTAATTTCCCCATACCTTCCGGTATTCCATAATAATTTTAAGAACTCTACCTCAAAATACAGTAGGATCCCGCATATGATTTGAGGTATAGTCCTGAATTGGGGGATTGTGGAAGGTCTGGCTTCTCGGGACTCCTGGATCTACCTTTGAGTCTTCCATGAATACTGGTAAAAAAGAGCAACAGCAGTGTTTGTAAGACAAAGGGCTATGGGTTTAGGGTTTAGGGTTTAGCTATGCGTACTCTTCTTTACAAAGTTGATCGCTGTCTGCTGCTTCGGCGCAGTGCCGAAGAGGGTGAACATACTGGTGCTGACAGAGCTGAACATCTCCTGGGAAGGCAAGGACACCAGCGGATTTAGGGTTTAGGGCTTACCTTAACCCTGCAAAACCTTCCTTTTAAGGGTCTCTTATTTCTGTTTTTTGTTATAATGAGTCCTGAAAAAAAGGTAGGTTCTTTGGGGTCCAGGTAGGGTTTAGGGTTTTCAGGGCTTAGGGCTTTAGGGTTTAGGCTTGATAATTTAGGGCTTCATCTGCAGTTGCTGGAACTCCAAAAGGTTCCGGCATTGCTCGTAAGAGTCAACATCCTATCTTAGCAGCCTTTTTTGCATAGCAGAATACACAGCGTAGGGTTTGTGATTGGGTAGCTTTCTCCTGGATGCCGCCACAACTGTTGGTGGTTAGGCGCCTGATGGTTTACCTTAACCCCAAATAACCTACCGTGTTAAGGACTTATATAAGGAAATCATAACAAGGAACCCACCTTAACCCCAAATAACCTACCGTTTTAAGGACTTATAGAAGGAAATCATAACAAGGAACCCTAAAAAGGGCAGGTTCTTTGGGGTCCAGCTAGGCTTTAGGGCTTCTGGTGCTGTAACTTTCCAAGTCTGGCGCTGACGAGCTTGCGATCTTCAGCAGCCTCCCCTAACCTAAAGTCGGGTGTAGGGTCTGCCTTCACCCCCGAATAACCTACTGATTTTCAGAAATTCTAAAAGGAAACCCGAATAAGAAACCCAAAAAAGGCAGCGTCTTTGGGGCTCCAGGTCGGGCTTAGAATTTCTCTCATCAGCCGTAGACTTAATTCCGATGCTTCGTGGTGGGAGCTTCGGGTGGTAAGTGGGCCAGAACCCTGGGCCCCGGACCCTAAGCCTTCCTGTACCGTCTAATAGGGTTTAGGGTTTAGGGTTTAATAGCCCAAGATCTACTTGCCAAAAAGCCGCTCGAGTAGGGGTTGTTTCCCTCCCCTTTCCCTGCTAGAAGCCGGTTATCTGATGCAACTTCGCAGGGTCCTTGATCTCCTTCATCTCCGGGTCGTCATCGTCAGCGATAACCGTTCCGTGGCCAATGAGCCGAGTGCAGAGGATCGCCACTGAGTACCTTTAATAGTAATAACAATAACAATAATAATAAAAGAAGTAATAATAATAATATCAATAACAATAATATTAATAAGAACAATAGTGATAATAATAATAACTGCATGCAGGATGGGTACGCAAGGATCAAAAGACGATCGCTGATGCTTTCGTGTGTTCTGCTACCTGCCGGAACGATACAGAATCGCTCGCACTGGAGAACGAGAGCAGAGTAAAGCACTTAGTCCAGGAGCTTGGCAGTTTGGGCGCCTTCTATCGGGCGTATGCAGCCTGTGGAAGCTTCAAGACATGTATAATTCTTCTTCGTGCCCAAAGGGTTCCAGTGCAGGCAGGGGCTTGTCCCTAACCCTCCAGGTACCTACTATAGAGGGTACTAGAGCCCCCGAAGGCCCTATATAGTAGGTACCTGGAGGGTTAGGGTGTTGTTTAGAGTTTAAATTCAGAAGGTCAGGGGACTAGCAAAAAGGGTTAGAAGCAAGGACTGAAGTCAGCCGGATCAAGGCGCTAATGACTTAACTGTTAGGGGCCTTAATAATTAGAATAGGTTTTTTTTTGGGGGGGGTTCCTTATTCTGGTTATAGTATAGCATACCCCCCAAACCCCATTCTAGTTCTCCTATATTAACTTACGAAGTCCGGGGATCCATATTAACTTACGAAGTCCGGTGATCCTCCAAGTCGGGGAGAAAGCTAAGAACCACCAGCAGTCAAGCCACAGACCAAAAGCCGCGAGACCCGCCCCCTAAACACTAAACCCTATCTAGACCTAACAAAACCTCATTACCTTTGCAGGATTCCTTTGTTTTTGTTTTTCATGATTTCCTTTCTGAAGTCATTATAAGTCCTTAACAAGGTAGGTTATTTGGGGCTAAGGTAAACCATAAAATGATTTCCTTTTTTTAAGTCATATTATAAGTGATTAAAAAGGGAGGTTAGTTATTTGGGGCGAAGGTAAACCTCAAGCCCGACGCCTAAGGCATCCAACTCTCGACCCGCAGTCAGCGTGCTGCCAGGCTGCAAGGTGAGGATCATGAAGACGAGGACCCAAAACATGCCTCGCCGAGGCTCGGGGTTAAGTTTTTTTATTTTTTTATTTTTTGTTTTTTTTGGGGGGGTGGTTTAGGGTCTAGGGTTTAGGTATCGGGCTTCATAAACCTAGCTTTTCATGCCTGATGGGTCTGTTTTCACTACTCCATCGAGCTTCATGATCTAGACACGGGATTGAGGAAAAAAGGCAGAGACTTTCATTTTGAGGCTGGGGATTGGGTGGCTTAGTGGACGGCAGAGGCCACTTTTCGAAGGTATACAAGTTAAACCCTAAATTAAATCCTAAACCCTACATCCTAAGCCCAAAACCTCCCCCCCAAACCCCTAAACCCTAAACCCTATAAGCCCTAAGCCCTAAGCCCTAAAGCCCTAAAGCCCTAAACCCCTTGACAAGAGCGCGAAGCCCCTCAAGCTGAAAGCACGCCTTGGCCCAGGGAAGAACCATCCTGAAGCCTAAGCCCCAGGGTTAGGGGTATAGTATAATCGTATATTAAGGTTTAGGTTTTAGAGTTAGGACAATGTACAAAATATGTCATAGTACAACATAGTAGATTCTAGTCTAGTATCTAATAGTATCATGTCTGGAACTTAATCCTGATCTTGGCAGGTCCACTCGAGGTACTGTACCTGCACGAGAACATGACCACGAAGTAGCTCTAAGTCTAAGTCAGCTGTGATTTGCAATGTCCCAAGTAAAGCAGCTGATGTACCATACTCAACAACAACTTGGGCAAACGATAGCACATTCAACATCAACACCGACAGCGCTGTGAATCAAGCCTTCATCGCCGCCGTCATCGCAATCGTCATCATCGACTGGTCATATAAAAACCGTCACCAGCATCATCATCATCATCGTCATCATCATCATCATCAGCACCATCGTCATCAACACCACCATCATCACCACCATCAGCATCACCGACACCAGCATCACCAACACCATCAGCATCCGCATCAGCATCATCACCATCATCATAACCATCACAGTCATCAAAAGCATCGACATCACCACTATCAGAACCTGCAGCATCCTTCGTAATCTCAGCAGCGCCATCAGGGTTACCAGCATCACCATCATCACACACGACAGAGGTACCCGTTGTCAGATGACTCAAACCAATGCGAGTATGACAAAAGCTGTAGCCGCAATGGGGTCACCGACATTGTGATGCACAGCAGTGGTCGTGGTCACCTAGTAGCATTCGCAGTCGCAGTCCTAAGTGGTATATGGCCGACTGATGAAAGTACTAAACCGGGCAAATGTGCGAGATGTACTTCTGACATGAGCACTGGCAACAAAGAGCCCATCTCAAACCCAGCCCCAAACCCAAAAATCTGAAGCCTAAACCCTGATAACTGAACTCTAAGCCCACCACCCCAAGTCCTTCCAGGGAAAACCCGGACAGATCCCCCCCAAAAAAGAGCCCTAAACCCTATAAACCCTAAAACCCCTAAACCCTAGCCCCTAAAAAGAGCCCCAAACCCTAACTGGAGAGAAGCCTTGAAGCGCTTCCATGATGGATTGTGCCAGCTCGTAGAGGGGTCGCACGATCCTATGCTGCTTGTCGGACTTAGGGCTTTTAGGGGGTTTAGGGGTTTAGGGGGTTTAGGGCTTAGGGGTTTAGGAGTTTAGGCGTTTAGGGGTTTAGGGGTCTGATGGGGGTTTAGGGTTAGGGGTTTAGGGGTTTAGGGTTTTGGGGGTTTAGGGGGTTCAGGGTTTGGGTTCTGGCGGTTTTAGGGTCTGGGTTTTGGGGGCTTGGGGGTTTCGGGTTTAGGGGTTTGGGTTTTGGGGGTTTAGGGCTTAGGGGTTTAGGGGTTTAGCGGTTTAGTGGTTTAGGGGTTTAGGGGTTTTGGGGTGGGTTTAGGGGTTTAGGGTTTAGGGGTTTAGGGTTTGGGATTACGAGTTTAGGGTTAGAAGGTTTAAGGTTTAGGAGATCAGAGTTTACGATGCTTAGGGTTTGGAAGATTCGGGCTTTATGCTGTCACTGTCGGGTGTAGAAAGTTTGCAGTCCCCAAAGTTTAAGACCGAAACCCTAAACCCGTAAACTTAAACCCTAAACCTCTAAACCCCTAAACCCGCAAAACCCCACATGAAGTCTATTTTTGAGGGTTTCGGGCTTTCGGGCGCAGGCGACGGGCCCAGGGTTCTGTCATCAGGGTTTTAGGTTGGTTGCGTAAGCGCCCTTAGCACCATCTAGGTTTTCTGGGTTTAGGGCTCAATGTTACTGCAAATATCCTTAGAGAGCTTTAAGTTCTACTACAAAACAATGACTCCTAAGAACCCTGAAGTTTTCCAGGTCATGCAGGGGTTGCACGTTGTAGGGTATAGGGTTAGGGTTTAAGGTTTAGGGTATAGGGTTAGAGTTTAGGGTTTGGGGTGTGGGGTTTGGGGTTTAGGGTTTAGGTGCTCTTGATCGGAACCTGGTTAATTTTTGCCATAGTACTGCTGTATCATACAGCCTGCAATTACAACCGCAATGAAGCTACTTTACAACAACAAAGGGTAAGGCGCCCACATTGAGCCACGAGGGCTAGGTTCGTGATGTCTAGTTAGATGCTGATGCTGCAGGTTGGGGCTAGCTGGTTTGGGGTTTAGGCTATCCCACATGATCCAATATGATATGGGCACGCTGCTAGAAACTATGTTACTACTGGGTTCTTGTTGAGGAATTTCGTTTAAGCTGCCATGATGAGAAATCCGATCATTCACAGTAGATCCCTCGTATTCAATGACTTGTGGTAGCTTAATCTAAACTCCTTGACTAGAACAAAGACTATGATTATAGGGAGATATTACGAAGCCACAACTCTAAACAGACACATCCTAGCTAAGCTCTATACAAAGTCTAAGCATGTGAGACCCTAAACATCTAAGTTCTAAGCCCTAAGCTCCAAACCCCTCATCTCACACAAACCCTAAACCCCGTAACCCCTAAACCCCGTAACCCCTCTGAACCCTGAACGTCTAAACTCAACAAACCCAAAACTCATTCGGCCGCGGTGCTTCACGAGCCGGAAGAGTCGGACAATGCGCAGCAGCCTTGCCATACCTCAGCGCTTCAGAGAACCGAACGGTTTGGGGTTAAGGGTTCAGGGTTTAGGGGTTACACAGTACCCATCGGCTCCATAGTAGTTCTATTTTGGGATTACCTGATAGGATCCTATCCTAATATAAATCACAAAAAAGAACTACTATGGAGCCTATGGGTGTTTAGTTCTAATCATGAAGAAAGAAACTTAAACAACAGTTTTCCATCGCGCTTTTCACTACTTCTAGATTTAGGGCTGGGGGTTTGCTGTTGATGAAGAAGTTTCCTCTTTAAGCGTTTAGGTTGGGTACTGACACCCCCCCCCATACAGTAACAGTCTATGAAAGGGCTACTATGAGGGGCCGCGTATCTTCAAAGTACAAATATGATCTAGCTGAATACTGAGTGGCGGCAGTATCCAAGGTTTAGATTGCAGGCCTTGGGTTGGGGTTTTAGGGTTTAGGGCTTTAGGGGTACCGGTGTAAGGTTTAGGGTTTATATTGGGATCCACGTTTAAGTTCAAGAACCCTAGCACAGATTCAAGGTTTCGCAATGAGTTTTCTAGATTACTTTGCCTTATGATGAGGATCCGACCCTGTAGGTCTTCGTATGGCTTTAAGGCCTGAGGGTTCATTTCTAAAGGATTTAAGACGGAATGGCCCAAGGATTCAAGAGCTCAGGTCTTCGAAGGCTGACGAGTTGAGGGCGTTCTTGTTAGGGATAAGATTTCTTTCGGCCCTTCACGCAGGTACTGGAGGGGCCTTAATACTTGGAATAGGGTTTTGGAGACCATTATACTATTTTTTTGAGGAACACCCCCCAAAAAAAAACAAACCAAAAAAAGTATTGGTAATTATTTGGGCCCCTATATTACGGTCCTTGTTGGCCCCAAGTGGCGGAAGACCATGAACACCGATGCCATTCCTGCACGAGCAGTGCTCACTGGGCTTTTGCACGATCACGGTCTCGAGTCGGTTGAGGTTTGTCGGATTCATCGCCCTACAGACGGGCACTGCATTCTATTCGTCGAGATTTGACTCTCAGGCCGAGCACAAATCTATGGAATCCCATGAACAAACTTTAGCAGATCCGAGCACGTCTCCTGAAGCACCCCCGACTACGGAGGAACAAGATCATAGAGTCCTGCTGGATCATCATGCGATCGAAAGCATGTGGCTGAGTATATGTTCACATACATATATACACCCATATTTAGGTGTCCTACTTTGTTTTTGCCGTGAAGAGTACGACTGTTATTGTATGTTATTGGTATTCGTACTTCCCCAAGAAAGAATGGAAATTAAAGGCTAAGCTTTCAGACTACTACTAAATTTTAAGAACCCAAAAAGTTTTAAAGGTTTGCTAAATTGGAGAAGTAAGCACTGTTGCTAGGGTAGGAGTAGGGCTGAAGGGGATCCGTGGCCAGCAATTTTTGTCTCAGGCACGAGACGACTTGACAAGTTGATACTGGAGGTAACTGTATTGGCCTGAACCCTAGGGTTTTAGGGTTTTAGGGTTTAGGGTTTAGGGTTTAGGGTTTTAGAGTTGAATTTATGGGTTTAGGGGCAAGAAACCGTAACTCTAAGACCCACACCTAAGCCCTAAACCCTTCAATCGTAACCCCTCAACCCCAGGCCCTAAACCTGGTTGGCTATTACTCTTGGCTGTGGCTTCGGAAAATGTCCTTGCTTGCGCTGGCTGGCATCATGCTGCATCATCCAATGAAGCACTGGCATGATCCACCTGAGCTATCTTCCAGCAGGTCCCGGGGGTTCCCTAATAACCCTAAACCCCTAAACCCCGAAACCCGAAACCCCTACACCCTAAAATAGGATTTAGGTATAGGGTCCTATGGTTTTAATGGGCTGTAAGGAACCTCCAACGACGGTCCGGCACCTCCCAAAGGAGACACTGGCTTCTCGATTTTGTTTGGGTCTGAGGGTATAGTAGACCACTCTGATGAAGTTACAACCTGCTAACCGAGCCGTCACAGAAACCAAGCAACAAAAACAGAAACAATAAATCGAAAACATGTCGGCGTGTTCATGTCAATGCCTCAACTTCACATCCGTTGGCGATGTCTCGTATTCATTGAGGAACAGGTGCTACCGACTAGTCCAGGACAAATTTGAATCAGCGTCCCGCAACCCAGAGTTAAAACACGACCCTACGGCCTCTAAGCCAAAACAGAAACATCCACAAACGGCGACCAAAAAAAACAAAACCCCAAACCCTAAACCCTAAAACCCTAAACCCTAAAACCCTAAAACCCTAAACCCTAAAACCCTAAAACCCTAAACCCCTAAACCCCTAAACCCTAAACACCCCAAACCCTAAAAAGACTCCGCCCCGAGCCCCCTGAAGGTTGCAGCTCTGGTTAAGGAGATTCATCTAGGGGCCTGAGGAATTAGGATAGGGTCTTGGGGTATGCTATATTATAGTTTATAGTTATAAAAGGAACCCCAAGGAACAGTATGGGTAGATAGCTAAGCGTCTATAATGAGTAAGGTATGTTGGCTTGGAGGTTAGGATTCAAGCCTCAGAGTTTAGGGATCAGTGCTGGCTTTTCAACCCTAAACCCTAAATCCTAACCCCTAAACCCTAGACCCTAAATCCTAAACCCAAAACCCCATAGATCCTAAATCCTAAACCCTAATTATAAACCAAAGCGGAGCAAGCAGACCAAAGCACTGGTCGGCAACGCCGCTTGTGACGATGGAAAGGTCGAAGACGTTCCAACCCCACTCGTCCTCCAGGTTTCGGGTTTAGGCTTAGGGTTGAGAGTTTAGGGTTTAGGGGCTGTTTGCACTCCTTACTATGACCGACAACGAGTACTTGATTAGACCTATTTCGCACCACCTCCGGACTCTGTGTGTGTGTGTGTGCATCTGTGTGTTTTTTGGGTGCCTCAATATAAAACTTACTCCACCGATGCGAGACTTGGGATATAGCAATTATAGCAACATCTCTCTGTCGGATGCCTTGTTCTTGAGAGCCGGCGAATACTGCACTTATCTTGATGGCAAACAAACCCAAAGGGTCCTATGTACCTATCCAAAATATCTACTTTGCGTTCATTCACGGGTTCTTGTAGGTGTTTATGGTTCAGAGTCCCTTTATGGGTTCGTATGTCCCTATAAAGTAGAATTTTCGAAATGAGGAATAAACATTATATTATGATTTTGGGAAGTATCCCCCAGGGCAGTACCTAGGACCTGAAGCTGCACGTCTTCTGCGTGAGATTGAGGCTAGCCCAACATAGCCGAAAGCATCACGTGGGGATAGTAACTAGCTGCAAGTATGGTATAACCATACAGATAGTAACCAAGAAAAGCAGTTGATGACATGAATACGCTGGAGACTGTAGAAAGGCTTCCAGCAACCTACAGCAAGTACCTGAATGATAGCGGCAGCTGTCGGCGTAAAATCCCCGCTTGCCTTCCACCAAACCCTGCAATCCTCCTGCGAATCGGATACACTTGCCCTTCAAACCCAAATAACATAGGGGCCTTCCTATTTAGCATAGGGGCCTCGCTGCCAAATAAAATAGATTTTTGGGGGTATATTATATAAGGTATCGCCGCACTGAGGATCCCCAAGAAATAACGTTTTTGTTTTTGTGAGAGTATTCAGGCTTCTTGGGCATCGTCCGACTTGCAGTCTGAAGTTCCCAACCGGTTTAGGGTTTAGGGTTGAGCATTCCAAACAAACTCCCTTGAAGACCGCATCGGTTAACTGTCAAAAGGTTCCTCTACTGTTTCGTCCTGAAATCAGGTGATGATGAGGGCATTGAGATGTTGACTAGATTTTCATGCTCGTAATACTGTAAGGACTACTCCTCGGTTTTGACGTGACAACTTCTACTCCCTGACGGAAAGAGTTCATGCCCCCCCCCAACGCCCAAAACCCCATGGAACAACAGCTCAATGCATCAAGGGTTGAGTCTATTAACATAAGCCTGCAACTTTAATTTGCAAATCCGGCATGCTGGGGATTTCGGGTTCAGGCAAGGGTTTAAAGTGTTGAGGTTTCGTAGGCTTTGGCAGTAGCATTTGGGGCTAGATGTGTTCTTCCTTTCAGGGTATACCGTTCAAGTTTGGGGGCGGATGACTTCACGCCATATGTTGTGAATCCCGATTCTTGGATTGAGCTGCGCAATACCGTGCCTCCTGCTTGAAGAAGTTGCAGCCATGTCCTTGCACAGCTGCACTCCGCTTGTGCTGTTGGGCAGCGAAAACTGGCTGTCACAAGTCTGAAACCCTGAGCAATAACAGCAAAAAGCACCCGGATTCAATTCAATAGGGTTCGATGAGAAAAGCCATCGCGAGTTTGCGGCAGCTGAAACTCGGAATGGGTGCTTGAACGACCCTAAGTAAGCACCTATATTCATACGTGCCCAAACCATATTAGCAATTCCTACCATAGAAACCCTTATCTGCTACTATGTAGGCCCTGAACTCTAACACCGGGACATCTAAACCCCTAACCCC
>CAJNJA010042364.1:0-57671 GCA_905231915.1 Symbiodinium necroappetens | reverse complement strand
GGGCCCTCAGGGCGACGCTTTCTGTAGTTATAATAAGGAACCCCCAAAAAATATAGGTAATTACTGAGGCCCCTATATATTACACTGACATCATCACTTGTGACTTGCAGAAGCACGTCTACCCGGCCTCTGCCTGCAAGTAGCGGCAAAGGATCCTAACCTCACTGTTTACTGCTGCGTGCGGCTCGGAGCTTCGTGATTTGGGACGTTCGGGATCTCAAAGCTGTTTTGAATAAATGCGTATACATGTGCATGTATCTAATATGTATGTGTGTATGTATGTATGTATGTATGTCTGAATATGCAGCAATACATCTATACATCTGTGTATATATATACATATACATATATACATATATATATATGTATATGTATATGCATATGCATATGCAGATGCGTATGTGTATGTACACACACACACACGCACAAAGACATACATACATACATACCTACCTACATACATACATACATACAGATGTACGTACATATGTACGTACGTACGTAAAATCATATGGATGTACAGACAGATGCATACATTGAACAGACAGGTCGAGTTGCCTGGTGGTCGAGTTTAGAGTTTAGGGGCTCGGATGGCAGAGCCTTGACATTGGGCCGTGTTTGCAGAGCATGATGGCCTCAGGGGCAGCCGCAGGTTTCATTCTATGCTTCTTCCCAAGGTTCACGCCTCACTGACCTGGTTGGTATAAAGCATCAAGCCGAATCTACGCTCGAAAACTCCGCTTGTCGGCTCAATGCTCGAGCTGTCCATGCCCAGCCTGTCAATGTTGGCAATGAGAAACTGTGCCCTTGGGCCCGAAGCAACACCCTCCCGCTCGAAAAGCCGTTGCAGTGTCATGAGCGCAAGTTCACAGAGCCTGCAAACCTCGCAGCCCCGGCCCAAAACCCGAAAAGCCCCAAACCCGACCAAGAACCCTCGGCTGAGGTGCGCGCAATGGCAGTTGCCGCCTCTTCTGGGTGGCCGTCGGTCTCCAACATGGTCCACTCTTCTGGTGATACATGCCTGCATGGAACTTGCGACGAGTTGAGCGCTTCGGGCTTGAGGCCTTTTCCCAGTCCAGGCTTTAGGCTCGAACAAGGCTGCTTGCAAAAGCCCCCCTCGGAGGGATAATGGTCACAAAACGTACGCAAGACATGTATACGTCAACTCTCATCCACGCAGCGCTCAAGCCCCATATTGCAAGGTCCCCTGGCAACAGTTCTTGACATGACAGCCTGCAGCTGCAACAGATCCAGCTTCACATTACCATCATCATCATATTGATACAAGCATACTAGAACAAGTTATAATGATGTCATGCGAAGATAGATATGCGCATATTTCTTTCGTGTGTGCAGGCATGTACGCAAGAGCAGCTGAAGCCTACGAACATATAGATAAGCAGCTAGAACATTGCACCCATGCACGAGCACACCAAAAAGGGCGGAACCCTCTGCCATGGGCCTCGCAAGCCGTTGACAACCCAAAGCTCAACACCGTGCTCGTAAGACCCATCAGCCGCAATCCGATACCTGAACCCAGCGAAATCCCAAGGAACCTTAACCTTTATCCCTCACTTAAGTCCAAAGCCCTGCGGATCCCTGAGGCAGTAGAATCACTGCGCCTCGGTCTCTGCAAAGCCGCCTGAAGGAGCTGACACTAAAGATGGCGATTGTGAAGGTGAAGGTGGTAGCGAGATGGTGAGATGATTGTTCATGATTATGAAGACGAAGAGGATGAGGCTGATGATGAGGGTGGTGAGGATGAACACGATGATAATGACGGCGACGACGATGATGGAAGGTGCTGATCATGGCATTGCTTGCTGCCGCCGCTGCTGCTGCGGCTGCTTCCAACGCCAGTTGTGTTGCCGATTGGTTGTCGCTACGCAACTTTCTTCGGAGAGCTGTCAAGGTACCAATGATCATCCGAATACTGCCATGTGCCTTCCGTGACGACAATCATAAAGAAAACTGTAATGATGCCGGCTATCTTGGGCTATGATACTCGGTCTTTCAAGGGGTAAAAGGTCAATTTATGCAGCTCAGCGACTGATGCTTTCGCTATGAGGCGTTTCAATTTTTCTTTGTGAAAGCTCGCATTCGACCCAAACTGAAGCGCTTGATAGTTAATCCCGGGTGTCCCCAAACTCTTGAATCTTCTCAGCGAGTGGGGCTTGAAGCTTTGAGTTTGAAGGCCCATACATCCCATTCTGCATGCTTCAACCCCCAAGCAGCAATGAACTGAAACTGATTTCAGTGCCTGACCTGTATCCTCCAAAAAGAACAAGAACCCCCCAAGCATCCCCTTCGGAAGGACCCGGGCCTTCGGAAAGTCAAAGGCTCCGCCAGAAGCGCCGCCGGTGGAGGGTATCGGCAAGATGAAGGCGCCTTAGAACGGGAGGGCATGGCGGTCAGCATACTAGGAGCTCAGTGCAGTCTGACAGCAGCCGGATTCCGACACAAAACCCCCAATCCATGCGACAGCAGAAAGTAGAGCCAGTCAAGGATCCTTCGCTGAGGTCAATGGAAGAGTGTGGTTGCAGAAGACAGGCTTGTGAGCATGATGTGGGTCAGTCTAAGACAAGACACACGACAGAGGGTGTCGATCTTGATGCTTGATTCGTGGAACAGTTTGTCATCGAACATGAATTGATGCTACAAATTGGTGCCATCGGGTGTCTGTGGTTTTGTGGCAGCTTTCGATTCCTGTGTGGCTGCTTTCCATTCCGTCAGCCTCATACTTACCGTAAGCGACAATGAGCACACACAAATTTGCAGACACGGACTACTGTAGTAGTGGTGGGGGTGGCCAATTTAGACTGTCAAAGGCATCTCCTCTTACTTTCACAACTTCAATCCAAGATATCCCCCAAAAACCAGTGATTCCAGTCGTCTCACAATGGATCTGTGATAACCGGGCAAGCCAAGCCCCCACTCGCAGCCGCAGCCACTCCATGCGTTGATCCCCCCACCTCCCCCCCCCGGCCCTTGCTTAGATCCCGAACCATTTTTCCCCCGCAATGCCAAAACGCCGATGTCAGAGTCTTTGGCTGCGACCAGGGTCCGGGATAAGTACAATCTCCCCGGAACTGCCCACCTCAAACCGAAAGTCGCAAACACTGAAAGCCAAGAAGAAGTCACCCAATGACCTAATAGACCTCACATGAAGCTAGCCTGAGATCCGAAAGCATCAAGCCCGAATGCTGCGTCTGATTCTGACTTCCACAAAGTTAGCATCACAAACGAAGCTCCATGACGCCCCGAGGCGGAACGCTACACATGAGCCCTTTAGCTCAAAGCGCTCAGTTTGTAAACCGTGAAAGGCCGCACGAAACCCCAACCCACTGAACTCCCAAAGTCTGAAACGTAAGTGTAAGCTACCATTGAGTGTGCTCTTGAACTTCTTTGCCATCGAAGTGCCGTTGTCGAAGGCTGCCTGCGCCTCCTCTGCTACGCCAGCGCCTCCCTCGATGCAGAGATAAACATCACCTGAGCACTCAAACACGTAAAGCAACGAACAGTCCGCACCTTGAGGCCTCCGGCATGCATGGCTGTGGGCAGGTCGCTCAGGCCTTCAACACTTAAGCCGTACTCAGCAGCTTCGTGAATCGTGGTCCGAACGCCCTGGTGCAAGCAATCGTAAATCGGTCGGACTGCCCAGGCTTGCGAAAACTTTCCGGCGTTCCACAGCGTCCAGTCCAGCGGCCAAGTCCTCACCTGCACAGAAACCTCAACAGAGCCGCACATTGAAAGGAGGCTTACAGGTCCTAGCAGGGTCCTAGTCTGTGCCCTGAGCACAGTTGATTTTTGGGTCTTTGCGGACCCGGCGTTTTGGTGCTTTTGAAGCAGGCGGGTGCACGGGCGAACGTGGGGCTTCTGTTCCAACAAAGACGAAAGCCAAAATTATCCCTCTGGGAACGATTTGTCTTGAGAGCATAGGTCCAGGTCCAGTTCATGCGTCCCTCTTGATGCTTCGCACGGTTCTCCAGTTTGGACACGACGTAAACGTCGACAGTCTTCGACCGTTTGACAAGCGTTTCCAGTGTCAGCTGATAGCTGTGCTCATCTCCACAAACAGTAAAACACCAACTCCAAATACCTGCAAGAATAGCAAAAAGTCATCATTATCATCACCACCAAAAACAACGGTCGCAACTTTCCCTGTGAGCTAACCTCCAAATCCAAGTATGAGTGCTCCAACATTCAACCCTGGACGAACACGAAGCATCTTGTAGGCACTGTGCCGCCACGCCCTCACCTGTAAATTAGTCGCCTGGCACTAAGTTGCCAAACATCACACCCACACTGCCGGCTCTGGAAGCACTGAAACTGCAAATGGGCAGCCGCTTTCATGTCCCAGGTGAACCAAGTTCCTTGGTGAGGTGGATATTCTGTCGATTTTGTGGTAGTGCCTGGGCAAGCAAAATTTGGGGGCGGAAAGCTCTCAGACCGGGCGGTTCACAGGCTGCTAGGAAGCCTTCGGTACCCCTGAAGCCTTTCGCAGCCTCAGACCTCCACCGCCAGTCTTGGCACATCGTGGCTGAGCTGTGGGTTTCGACGACTTCACTCCCGAGATGGATCGAGGCAAGGGGCACCACTCTCTGGAAGCCGCCGTTCTGGAGGCCCTTGGCGAGGACCTCCTTCGCACGCCCATGAGCTAGGTTTGCGAAGTCTGTAGGGCCCGGAATCCCGGAATCAACACCCAGGGTCCAAAAGGAATCTTATGAGGGGATGGCAGTGTCAGCAAACATGAACTGCATACTTTGGTGACAGTGTCGGGACATCTCAATTATCTAGAGCAGCCATGGCACTTAACGCTTCAATCGCTTAAGATCTCCTGCGCCCGGGCCTGCTTTTGAGAAGGGACCTCTGATGCCGACAAATAAACCTCAATAACCAATGTTGCAGCAACCTTCAGACCTGTTTCCAAGAATCAGACATGTACCTGTAATTTCTACTGTTGTCAATCTGCGTAGTGTACCAGATTCTGTTTTGCTTTTGCTTTAAATGTACAGCTTCGAACCCATGCGCCTGAACCCCAGGCATACCGCCGGTGAGGACGACGGCATTGCTGTCCCGGAGGCTGAGGCTAAGCCTGGAAACAGCCAAACTATTTCTCCTTGGACTCGGACTACCCAGGCTGCTGCTTCTGCCCCGCGTGTCTCCCAGAATTAGCTCAAAAGTCCTACTCGTCAACCACGGTGTAGCAGTAGCAGCAGCAGCAGCAGCAGCAGCAGCAGCAGCAATACAGCAGCAGTAGGAGGAATACACTATGGCGTACTACAACCAGACTGCTTCCCTACCGCTACCGCTCCCGCTCCGGCTCCTGCTCCCTACTGCTACTACTACTACTGCTGCTGCTGCTGCTGCTACTACTACTACTACCACTACTACTACTACTACTACTACTACTACTACTCCTGCTGCTGCTGCTGCTACTACTACTGCTAGTGCTTGTGCTACTGCTGCTGCTATTGCTACTGCTAATACTGCTGCTGCTATGTCTACGTCTATGTCTACCACCCCCCACCACGTCCACCACCCAGGACCAGGACCAGGGCCAGAGGACCAGGACCAGGACCAGCAGGTATCGTATGGACATCGTGTTTCGGTTCGAAACTTGGGCTGTCGGGTCGACTATGCAAGAAAGAGTCGCGCTTGGAGCTGGGATCTAGGGCTCCTGAATGAGCGCCCGAGACCAAGACGCAGCAACCTCTACGAATCCTAAACGAACCCCAGTCTCAAGTCTCAAGCCCGATCTTGTTGCGACTAAAGCATGAGAAAGTCATGCTCACAGTTGTATGATCAGGCTTGGGAGCCGAAAGCGCACGACTTATAGAGAATCCGCCGAGGCCGGAGGCCCCAGGCGTTTAGATCCGGGGGTTCGAGGAGTTTGGGTGGTTATAGTAGAGCAGTAACCCACCCCTACCCTCCCAATGGCGTGATTTGGGGGGCGGGCGTGCCAGTCGGCTCCAATTTCGCTGAGAGGGGGGGAGGGAGGGGGGGGTGGGGGGGGTGGGGGGGGGGAATGGCTGCGCGGCGCGGCTTCGCTCCCGCTCCTAGCCTCGACTACCGCTGCCGAGGCGGCCTCGCGTTAGCGATAAAAGCAAGTAGGCCCTAAGACGAAGACTCCCTGCCCCGAAGTACTTAAACGGAAAGCAGACGCAAACGGCATAAACCTTGAGCTGCGAACCCTAAATCCTTGGGAACCTCAAAGCCGTAGGCTGGCACCAGACCTTAAACCCTGAAGCTGAAAGTGCAGAAAGCTGAAACCCCAAACCTCAAACGCTGAACCTCAATCGCCCCAACTTCAAGCAAAAACCTTCTGCCCTAAGCCATAAACACTCCTAGATTCAGACCGTAAAACCCTACAGCATGTTACGCCGCCATGCAAGTCTCAAACTTAAACCTCAGTCCCAATGCCATGCCTTCGAGCCAGAGCTTTCACCAAAGGCTCGGTGCTCTCCTTCCAAAAAGCCTGGACTTTTTGGGGTGTAGCTGGGTTGGGGCGCTATTTTGTAGTAACTGTGTTATGTTGTAGTATCTTTGTCCAACGCGAAGGAAACAGGCCGTGGGGCTCTTCCTGCTTCTTCGTCTCAGGATTTAGGGGTTAGGGCTTGCGGGTGTTTTAGTATCGGGGTGTGGGCTGCGGGGTCTCGGTGCTTGGGGTTTAGACTGACGACCCGGGCGCCGTTTCCCCTGTAGAGCGACCGGCGCTTGAAGAAACTGCAGGTGTCAGAAATGCGGTGGAGACGGCCGTTAAGGGCTTTGGCTATGCTTGAAACTCCGAATTCGGTCTGAGGGTTTAGATCAATGGAGTGTCGAGGTACAAGTAGCAAATAACACGCTTTACAACTTCAGGGCTTGGAGGCCGTTGACGGCAACTTGTTGCTGAAGGGGTTCACATTTGCAGCTCTGTGCTCCGAATTTGGCACTTCCTGCTGCCCTGCATTCACTGGTGTGGACAAGGAAGCAAGGGGTGTAGTATTACAACAAGGTTCTGCAGGGATGAGAACCCCAACATCGCAAAAGATCCGTGACAAAGCATGGGCATGCTCCCGTATCGTCTCGAATGACCTCTAGCTTCTAGCCCGCTAGAGCTAAGGTGCTGTGGCATATTGTCCAGCATGCCCAGCAACTTAAGACAACGACACAGTGCAGGCTGCTTCGAATATCTTTGAAAAAACTGCTTGGCCTGCTCTGTGAGGTCGCAAGTCACCGTTTTAACGGGCTTAAGACGACGCGCTATTTATTCAAGCAGGCTTAGGGTTCATCGTGCAAGATGTCGGGCATAGCTGCCGGGTCAGAAACCAAAAAAAACCCTACACCACTGCCTTTGGGGTCATGCCAGAGGGAATACTAAGAATGACCAAGCACGACTGAGAGGGATCTTGCTGCCCTGATGCCGTGCTGCCCAGGATGCAGATGCGCGGACCTGGACGCAAACAGCAGCCTGCCTATGACGGCTACACCGAAGTCCTCGCATCCCTAACTTAAGCCCTAAACATCTCTAAACCCTAAAACCCCCAAAGCCCTAAACCGTTACAGTAAGCCCTCAAGCCCTTCATCCTTCCAGGCCTGCCGGGAGCTGCTCCCCGACCGACTTAGCCAAGACTTGCAGCTCCGCCTGCAGGATTTAGGAGACACGGCTTAGGGTTTTAGGGTTTTAGGGTTTGGGGTTGTAGGGTTTAGGGCTTTAGGGTCTTAGAGTTTAGGGTTGATTGCAAGCATGGGTTGGCAAGGCTTGCATACAAAGATGTAGCCTGGAGGTTATCTGCTTGGCCATCGGTGGGCTTAGTTACTTAGAAACCTAGATCTTACGGAAGAAGCCGGGGACCCCAAGTCAGCAGGGCACAGAAAAGTCACAGCCTCGTGCTCTCAAACGCGGGATTCTTAAGATCACGGCTTCCCTGGGTATGTCTTGGGTCCAAGATGGTGGCATTTTGAGGCTTTAAGGTCAGAGCTGTGGGGGCAGTGGATGAGGCTTGAGGATTTTGTGGTCCGAAGGGGTTCTGGGCTGCGGGTTCCGCTTCAAGCTTTGTTCGGGTTCGATTTCGGTGCGGGAGGGCACAGGTGTAGACAGAAGAAGCCGACCGTCCTGAATCCTGATGCCCTGAAATGCTCTGGAACCTAGGACCTAGGACAAAGGGTGAACCCCTTACGCAGTCGGAAACTTTGGAACAAGATTTCTCAACAATCAATTTCCCCCCGCGTGGGCCTAATCAAACCCGAATTATCGCCCCCTCTTCCAAAGAAACGTAGCAGCCCTGTCCTCCTCGCACTCTCTGGTGCGTGGGCGGCGAAACTTGCTCGTCGGCTTCTCGCCCTGTGTGTTGGCCTGTAAGATAGGTCTCTTCAAAGAGCTTTTTGGGCTTCAGGGTCAAGAGGAGCAGGGGTTGATCCAGCTTGAACTTCTAGGGGCTTGAAATTACTGGCGTGAGTTTCAATGGATTTTGAGGGGTGTTCTGTCGGCCTCTCGAGACATTCGAGACGAAGTCTTGTGCAAACAAAGGTTTTTCGGGCGGCTACTAGTACTTGTCCATTGACAGCACATGCAGCTGCAGTACTTCGAGTGGTTGAGAGGCCCGTTATGTGCAATTGCAAGGCATAAGGGCTGTTTGAGAATCCCTCGGAAGCTCCTCAAGTGAAGGCAGTACTTGCATACCCATCCAATGTCAAAAGCGAACCTTCAAGATCTGGTGCATTTGCTTTCTGACTTTTGTGTCGTTCTCTTTGCGAGTGGCCGCAAAGCGTTGGCTGCAAACTTGTGCGTTTCGGGCCAGTCGCATTTCATCTGCGGTCACCAGCTTCGAGTGCCCGAACTCAAGAGCGTCTATGAACACAAGCAAAGGGGTGGCGCTCCAAAACTCCTAGAAAGATGTACATGAGCTCCTCCAAATTCCGCCCTTCAATGCTCTGAAGATCCTGCAAAAGCACGATGTGCCATGCAGTTACTGCCTGCTTCTCGTTGCGATCGCTCCTGACAGGTGCGGCTGAAACTTGCATGGACCTTATCGAGCTGTGTCATACGGCGCACGCACAGAGGAATTCGTCCGGTGATCGCATAAGGCTTTGGGGCAGATGCAATTGTGGCGAAGTCTGAACCCCGTTCCGTAGAGGTTGGCCCGAGCTTCTCGGACAACCCAAAGGCATGCCCTCGGCTTTGGCAATCTAAAAGCCTGAAACGAATCAGGCAAAAAGGCCAGAAATTAACAACATTACGACATTGCTGATGACTCTGATGATTCATTAATTCCTTCAGCTGCTAGCTGCTCTCGGATGCTGCTGTGTACAGCCCCCTTTCGCCTATTCATTCTTCAGTTTCCAAACGCTATCAATCTCAATTTTCGTAAGAAGAGGACCCCAGCTTGTTTTTTGCGTTGCGGTTGTTGTTTTCCGGATGGGGCCCCTTTTACGGCATCGACGGGTTCAGATGTCCGTTCTCTGCTCTTGTACGAGAGCTCATCAAGCCGGCCGGCTGACTCGGACGTGTGAAGCCGAACCCTTGGGGTGTGCTGTCGGGGGGGGGAGGTTTCGACCTTTCGGGTTTCGAGAAGTCAGCAAACAAAGGGCTCTTGCTGGGCCGTCTCAGACCCTTGTGAAGGAACCGGCCCCCAGCCCGTCCTCAACCCGACGCGCCCCAGAAGTGTAGAGGGCTGAGCAGCAGGAGGCTTTGGAAGGGCAGTCATAGTCAAGACTTTGGTGCGCTGTTGGTCGTGGCCTCCATCCTCGGTTTCTGGGAAAGATCTCTATGTTGTGCGCTGGATCCTTTGCGTTTCTGGAGGCTGTGGTGCCTGAGCCACAGTTGCAACAGAACCCTTCCTGTTACTGCTTCCGAAGCCAGGCAAGGTCTCACATGAGAAGTGTAGAGGCAGTTAGATGTCCGAAGTGTTAGGACAACGGCAGAGGCAACAACCACAACAATCAACACACCACGCGACAACACAGCTGTAACAGCTGCAACATGCTGCAACACCACTGCTACCTCGACCTCCACCTCCACCTCCACCTCCACCACCACCACCACTGTAATTGCAAATCCCAAAGCTTGAACACAAGTCCTGACAATCCGATCTCCATGAAGCTCGACCCTTCTCAGTCAATGCAAACCCGCGGGCCAAAGCTAACCAAGCCGAATTTCCGGGGGCTATGGACAACACGAACTTTGAGCAGCAAGAAGCGCCAAGAGAAAGGAGCGGTAACTCTTGAAGGCTTGCACTGGATAGCAAAGCAAACTCCGCACGAGCCAAACCCTCAAAGGGCACTGTCTTCCCAAACCCCAAAGTACTCAAACCCTAAATACTGAACTTACTAAACCAAACACAAAATCCAAAGCCCAAACCTTTGATGCCACCCCCAACGCCCTCGAGGCTCCCACATCACGCGGCGCACTTTGGCTCGAAGCCTCACCATACCAACTGTTCGCATCGGTGTCACTGCAACTGAGCTGTTCATACTGTATTGAATACATGGGAGTTTCAGACAAAGGGAACTAGACCCTGCTCAAGCAAAGAAGGAGCCCCTTGGCAGGACACCCCACACCTAGAGCTGAAGTCCTAGCTGGCCGCCCTCTGGCGAGAGTCATGTCTGGGTGCGTGCCAACCCCGTCCCAGTGGAAGCGCAGCCAATGGATGTGATGAACTTGCGGGCAGACCTTCGCCTGATGGCAGCCCATGGGGCCAACTCTTCGGCACAGTTGGGCGGGTCACAGCACCTGAGTGAGATGGCTGTTTAGTAAATAGGTCACAAGATGTTCGGAGTATGGCCTTAATTGGGTTGCGCTGAGGTACGGTTTTGGGTTTCAAATATCTTATCAGGCTTAGGATTGGCGATATCCAAGCCTTTTTCTGCTGGACCGTTCGGTCCAAAGGTGGAACATAGCCCGGGGCTGAAGCTCTTCGGGTATTCCAACCAAGCAGCACAACTCTCACAAGGATCCAAGTTTATCATGTAGGGTCTGTATCAGGTCCTGTAGCTTTCTGAAACTTTTTATTCGAACCCAATTTACGCCGTAGTAATTTCGACTTCCATTGTGTAACACCATAGTCTTTGCGATAAACAGTGCAACTTCGACCGTTATCCGACCGCCCTCATCACGCAGATGACTCAGCTCACATACTCGATAAGAAACGGTAGCAAACCCCGAGGCAAGCACTGTGTCAGCCATGCACCGCATTTGGGAGCTAATAGCTCTCGGCTATTCGAGCCCAGAAGGTGGTTTTGTGTCCGTTTGGTTCATGAAGCAGACCCTTTTTGGACGGACTATGGGAACTGCATCCCTGTAATCTCCAGCATGTACTGACTGGCCACGACCGAACAAGGCAAGGGACGGGATGAAATGTGACAAAGACGGGCTCAAGGAACAGATCTACACTACACGAGGATGCCTCCCTGAAGAGATTTGGGTTTTGGTGGCTAGCAGCATTGAGTACCACCTGGTTCATACATGCGACAGCCTCGTACACGCTGGCTGACACAGAAACATCATCCGTACAGCTATAGAACTTGTGCACAGGCAATGAGCACGAGTAAAGCGAGATGCTGAAAGAAAAACAACCATGCCGACAGCATCAGAAAACTAGTTCGTGAAAACATGCTCTCGTCTGCGAGCAGTACATCAGAATTCCTGAACTGCAGTGCGCCAACGAGTTCTAAAGTGCTGCAGAAGAGCCTTGCATTCAAAAGCAACATAAAGGATGCAAACTTTCCGGTTTACAGTCATCACAATCTTTCGATGGGTGAGTGGTGTTCGATGGCTCAGGAACTTCGATTTGGATGTGCCAAAGTGGATGATGTAATCGCAGGACTGCAGTCAGCATCCCAAGCGGGCCGTCTTTTCCCACGATGCGGCTCTCGCGTGCACCGAGCGGATGGCAGCAGAAGACCCGACCTGGCGTGGAGCTGGCAAAAGTGTAGAGAAACCAACAGAACGGTGAATCGCAAGGATGCACGGGACATGCGCCTGAACGGGAGAGCGAGAGAGCGAGAGAGAGAGAGAGAGAGAGAGAGAGAGACAGAGAGAAAAAAGCAAGACTACACCAAACACAGGGCCGACTCTCTTGTCGTTAGATAGAACATGTTTCGCTGAGAGTCTCCGGTCAGCATTGGAGGCTTAGCAAGTTCGGCATTACTGCACCGTACAGGAATACATACATGCATCCAAACAGCAGTCCATGCATGGATGGATGGATGGTTGAATGGAGGCGTGCATGTGTCTATATATGTGTGTTTGTGCAACGCATTCGGCTCGATTTGATGACTCGAAACTCACACAACTTTAGTTGAAAACTTCCGGCAATAGCAGTGCGTAAGCTTCCCTGCATTGCATCGCATCCTTCCTCGCTCTGTGTCTAGAGTGCATGGTTCACAAGCCATCGTGTGTAGCTACTAAACCACATATGACAAGCAGCAGGGCATCAACGAGTTTTGATTACGGAAGTGAAGCAGAGGATGGCGGGCCATTCGTCGAAAGTTTTGCTTGCAGCGCCCTGCATGCAAACACAAGAGAGGATGCAACCCTTCCTGTTTTTCAATCGTAACAACATGTCTTTGGAGGCCCTGCGTTGCTGTTGCATGGGCAGTTCTTAAACAGGGACCGGGCTGCCTCATTGATGAGTTCTTGTAAGAGTCTTTGTTCACCTTATTGACCCCCTAAACAAGCCTCTTAGTATTACTGAATCAATGACTATTGGGGAGGGTTTCAATTTGGATGCCGCATGCATCCGCGCTCGCAAAGATGAGTCGGCATCAGCATGCTAGTGGTTCATGATGCTTAAAGAAATTAAAGAACACATGTTTCTGCACAAAAGATTACAGAGCATGCCAGCTCTAAGTTAACAATGGTAGGATTCTACTTTCAACATACCGTCGCACACTGATTTTTGCCTCCTGTCTGCTTCGCATGCGATTCTTAAATATTGTGAAGGATTTTTGCAAGGTAGTTTGGCGCCATGGCCTTGGGGGGTCCAAGCTTCGGGAACATCTCAACTCCAAGGGCGGGCGGGCGCCCGGACCATTCATACAGCCTAAAAAACAACCACCCTCACGCAACTTGTCGAGAGCCACCCTCCCCGAACATGGTACAATAACTACAACGACTTCTGCTCAGAAGAGGTGCCAAGGGGACGATACAAGATTCACCACCACCTTACCACCACTTTCCCCCTTCGCCCTACTGGCGGCATGCCAAACGGAAACACGACACCTTTTTGCTGTCAACATCGCCAAAGACATTCCACCAAAATCTCCAAACCAAGGCCTCCTTCCGACGCGCCGCCGTCGCTCTCTCCGGAAGCTTTGGCCTGCTCGCAAAAGCCAGGGCTCCAAGATTGGGTTCTATCGGGTTGCCTTGAGAACTGCTACATGAAGACATGTCAGGACACTGGACCCGTCTACGCATAGGGCAGTTTGCATGAAGTTCTTACGCAGGCTTGGGACCAGGGGTTTCGTTCTTGCATGAAGAGCCCATCGGTCCTGAACTAGACTCCAAACGACAGGTGCTAGTGACTGCTACGGTGACCAAGAACTCAACCTCATGCGTCTCAAGCTCTGGAGAGCTGAAACCCTGAAAAGGTGTTTTATGATGTTGAGAAAGCCTTGCAATCACCCGCCACAATACAGTAGCAACACCGAGGAATTTGTAAGGGTTGCAACAATATCAACACCCTGAGGAGTTTCCTCTCAAGCAAATGTCACCTCCGACCCACCAAACGTCAGTCACTATAGTCTATAGTCACTATAGGATCATAGACAAGACTGAAAAATCCAGACCCTCCATGTGCAACCTCCCCTCTTTGGTCCGCAACAACCCTGTATTTCAACACCTTGTACTTTTGAGGTTCGTAGGCAATCACGAGTGCCAGTTTCCAGCGTTTAGAGATTGGGTCGGGATGCCCGCCTTTAAACTTAACCCAAAAGTGGGCATCTCTGCAACTCTCCGTGTTTGTGGGAATGGAGAAGCTTCAAACATGCTATTTTTGGATATGATGCGAAGAAATTGCACCGTTCGATGTTGCCACGTACAAGTACAGAGTGGAGGGTAGGTTCCACCAGGTCAAACCGAAGATAAATCACAGAACTGAAGGTCGAAGACTTAGCATCGCATCGTGACATCGTGGACCCTGCAACCTGCACGCTGAAGTTGCACAATGGACAAGCCAGTCAACTTGATGGCCTTCCCCGACACGTGTCGCGCTCCGCATGGCGACTGCAAAATACCAGTATCGGGGCTTCTGGGATTGTGGCTTTGAGCACGGGGGCCGCATTCTGTTGGAAGTTGGGAGGTGCTGTCATGCCTCAGAGCCAGGGGCTGCTGTCAAAGCACATGGGATAAACATTTGCATGTTTGTTGCTTGACCACCGAAGCCCGGATGCACCGGCTGAAAGGAAGTTGCAACAAACACTGCGTGCTGTATGCATGCCGGCAGCCCTACAATCCAGAAGCCGCACCTTCACCCGAGCTCGGGTCTCGCATGTGACTGTAAAGCCCTCGACCTTACCGCATCTTTCTTCAGCCCCAAGTGGCATGAGTGCTCCTGTGGTGAAACTCTTGTCCCCTCAGCCTATCACTTCGGGAGGCTTCCGGGGTCTATGTGTGTTGCAGCTGCTTTTCAATTTGGCTTGCAAGGCTTGAAAGGCTGTCTCGTAACTTTTTGCAGCTGTCTAGGGTGCTCCAGTTTATGGAGGATGCTCGAAGACCATCAAACGACGTCGTCGACGTCGTTGAGGAGGAATACCGCTTCCTCTCAGCTTGGTTCATGCGATTCCTACATATTCTGAAGGAGTTTGCAATGCTTTCGGGCTTCCTCCTTAGTGGATTATGCTGACAGGCCTTAGAGGGTCCTGTTTAGCGATAACGCTTGGGGATCCGAGTTCAAGCAGGCTATACCGTTCCAGGGCTTCAGCAGGCCAGCACTGCTTCCGAGTGAAATCATGCACGTCGAAGATTTTCGTATTCGCAAGCCTTGCAATCCCCTGCACATTTCTATTTCTATTTGTTCCTTCTGTTGACCGCAGCCTATCCCACACGAAGACTGCTGCGTCACGTGTATGGCAGAGCATGTGCTAATACTAAACATCAGCTTTGCATGAATGCAAGGGGGCGGCAGCTGGATGCACAGCTAACAACGCTTTTGCTGGCCTTTTGAACCTATCGGTCGGGGGCGACATGCATTGAAACGACCCAAAGCCCGCATGCCCCAAAGAAGGAAACTTCAACCATCTAAACTTCCGTGGACTATGCCTCCTCGTCGGTCAGAGGTCTCCGCTGGGATACGACCTGGGTTGCCGTGTGGAGATGGCGCTGACACACCGAGAACGAAGTTCCTAGCTTCCCATTCCGAAGTCTCTCGAACATCTCAACTCCATGGCGCCCCTAATTCCAACCTTAGCTTCCGCATCTAAACCTGGCCGTGGTTCAAAGCCCCAACCCAAAATGCCGGACACTGTTACAAGCCCAATATAAAGTCCTTCGGTCTTTCGGTGTAGAGGCTTGGGACTTGGAAAAGGTCTGGAGTATGATGCGCAGACCGTTTGCACTAACCACGACTATTCCCTGCGTTGTAGCGGCCCGGAACTTGTTGTTGTTGGTGTGCGCACCGCTGCTTGCCCGTCTGGGAAAACACAGAGAGCAACCACAGTAGCTCGAGCTCTGAATGCAGCCTGTCGGAACAGCTTCGAGCGCTTGGAACTCCAAAACTCGACCCTGACCGTTGTCGCGTTGACACGAAGAAAGTCGGCTTAGGACCACAGCAAAGGCAGGCCCGTGCACCAACAGATAAACACTTCAGCTTGAAAAGGCAGTATGCGAGGAACTTGTTTTGCAAACAGGCTTCCCTAAAGTTGCCAGACAATCAGCGCTCCAACCGAAGTCGTCAAAACCACAGCTCCAAAACCTACTTTGAAGCTCCGCACCACGAGGTTTAAGCCAGAACACGTAGCAAGCGAACGCTGAGTAGGCAAAGAGGCCCACGAGCAACTCGGCTGCGTCCAGAGGTCCGGGAGATTAAAAGAAAGGGCTCTCGTCTTTTACCCCATACCTGGCTAAGTTAAGGGACCCCCATAACCCCCTAATTGGGACCCTTAGATATAGTAGGATCCAGACAGTGAGGACCCCCTCATCGGGGCTCAACCCTCAGGTTGGCTACAAGCATCTGAGTCGAGAGGGTTTCTTCTCCCATCCTGTCTTCAGGCTTGCGACGCAGGCATTACAACAAAAACGTGCAAGAGCCGAGAGGGTTTAGGATGGGTTTAGGTTCTGTTTTTGACACCTCTTTTCCCCCCGCATGGTGTATTTTTTTGAATGCCTTACAGGCTGAGGCATTGGGCGAGGGACCAGCTAAGCTGGGATTCACCACCTCACACCTAAACCCCTTTTCTCTCATTTTCCTTGGGAGAAAGTTTTCTGTGACGGTGATGCGCTGAACTTGCAAATGCAAGGGCTCCAAGACACCGTGGCAGTCAGATGACGAAAGATTCCTGAGCCCCAAGGGCCCGAATACCATCAGATGTCGAAACCCTGAACCTCGACATCCACGTAAACCTCAAAACGCTGACAAACATGCTGCAAAATGTATCAAGACTGGAAGCTGAACCGCCACAAGGTCTGGCAACTCAACCCATTGGCACCGAAGCGATCTGCTGGCAAACAACTGCATGTGAAGAACGCGCCTAAACCGCTGTGCAGCTATGCAGATCTAACAGATTTTGGAAGGCTCCGGGCGTCCGCATTGGCTCTGGCATTTTGTTCCCTATCGTCTCGCCACTTGGATTTTGAGTGAAAGAAATTGTAAACTGCGATTCCAATAGCAGCATAGCTCAATGCGCTGAGCCCGACGTCTTACTCGCGCCGTGAACCATGCAGCTCCCAATGTCGAACTCCTAGAAATCCCAACCATTAGCTGCTGCCCACCCATTCGACGAAAGCTAGTTTGGACTTCTGCCTCCTGCTCGAACTCAAACCTATAATACCAAAAATCGTTCGAAGAACTTGATCGCAAGATCGCGATACAGTCTTCTTGGAAACACATCCTTACTAAACCCTAAACCCTAAACCCCTAAATCCCTCTGGCCACAATAACAAGCACACTTTGGCTCTGCTCTGCTCTCCAAGATGCATACTCCGTGCAGTGAGGCGCCCGATGCCAAACAAACGGCTCGGGCTCCTGCCAAGTGAACAGGCCATGTCATTGGGGGTGTCTGCAAAGAGTATGGGTACCTTGGGTGAGGGTACTTATTATGTTTGGGACGTCTAGTCTGTATGAGGGTAGGGCCCCGTATTTTCTGAAACTACCACGTCGGCTCGCATCCAGGGCTGCTCGAGAAGGGGTCCTAAGACAAAACGAAGCCAAATGCCCTGGTTCGTTCCGCTTTGAAGGGAGTGGGGAGCAGACTTGGGCTTCAGAACTACTGGCAGTCGATGCTCTTCACTTCTTTAAGTCGCTGGGAATGATGCTCCTGGGACGTCGACACCGCTGCATGATATGCATGTAACTCAAGCCCGAAGCCCTTCAATCCATCAGCGTTGTGACAAGTCGGTGTCGATGCAAAGCCCGGACAGTCTAGTGCATCATGCAATGCCATGAGACAAGCCACAGCTCTTCGCTGACCCACGCCGCTACCGGCTGAAAAAGGGACAAAGGTTCGATCCGACATGTGTGACGAACAAGCTCGGTATGATTCAATGCTGCGCCGCAGCACGGCTGCCCCCTGTTGATCAGGTCTTTTCTAAACCTCTAAACAACACCATCATTCCTACCTTCATCGAGTAAGCAACGGCTTTTTCCAAAAACATGCCGAGCCCGGAAATGTTGGAGCCTCCGGAAACCTGGAGAGGGCTAAGCCCTATACCTCCACCCCAATCCCCAAAGCAAATTTCCGAAACCCTACACCTGAAGCCTCTGCGGGTGTTCGGGGAAGCCGTCAACAAAAACCCACAGCGCAGTCAAATCCTTAGGCTGTCCTGCTTTGCTTTCTGGTACTTGGCTACAAGCCTTTCGTGACGTTTGCTTTCCTGAGCTGCAATGAAAGCTCCCAGGTGGAATCTTGTAAGATAAGGCAAAAGGGGGACCTTAATACTTAGAGTAAGGGCAAGGGTATATTTCCATGAATCCTACATTATGCGGTTTAGGGTTCGGACATGTTCAGACTGTAAGGTACAGGGATTCATGGATGCACGGTCGAACCGAAGACCTGAGGCTCAGGCTTAGGGGCTTGCAGGGGCACGATACTCTTTTTCTACAGATTCTAGATGCGCTCCTCACCTCACCAATTCAAAGAGCCTTGTTCCATGCACTGACTCCTCAGTTTAGTCGGCCCCAACCTCTTTTCAGAAAGTTCATGTCCACAGTGAGTAGAATCCTAAACCCGCAGGCCGACAAATCCCTGCTCCTTGCATGGAGGACGCTTTGGCGGCAGGAGCTGGCAGATCAACTGGAAAGGCCTGAGCCACTCCTGTAATCGCCAATTCCTCGGCATCCTCCTCTTCTTCCTCCTCTCGCTCCCTCTCCTCCGCTTCCGCGTCTTTCTGATCCTGCTCTTCTTCCTCCTCCACCCTTTGCTTGACCTTTTCCTCCGCCTTCTTCTCCTTTTTGTCTTCCTCATCGTCCTCGTCTTCTTCATACCGTACCTCCTCCTTCCGCTTCTCGTTTTCTTCCGTTACCTCGTCCTCCTTTGCTGGCAGCTGAGGAAGCGTTGCTGCTGTTGTGGTGGCAGGGTGGGTGCTGGGAGGTGGGGTGGCTGGGAATGTAATGGGTGCAGGAGAAGAAGGAGGCTGCACTTCTGGCAGATCCTCTGGTTCTGGTGTGGGAGTCGTGGCCTCAGCAGCCTTCGCCTTCGTTCGGCTTGACTCATTGCTCGTGGTTGTGGGAGGTGTGGGAAGCGTTGTAGTAGTCGGGGCCACAGTGCTTGGGACTTGTGTTGAAACAGCTCGACTTGTTGAGGAAGGCGTGAGAGCCGGAGCTATCAGCCGTGCTGTTGTGGCTGCGGCAGAAATGCCCAACTGCTCGGAGTCCTTCACCAGCGCCTGCAGTCAAAGTGAGAGTGTATTGCCAGTCCTGGTACCGGTGTCTGTGCTTCATCTGTCATGATGCAGTGTAGGTAGGCCTTGCAGATTCTAAGACAAATGCACTCCGTGGGCCCTGGGCCATTGGCAAAACTTCAGGACTTGCTGTCTCTGTCTGCTGTAGACGTACAACTTGGTTTGTCTCCGGAACACACCTTGAACAGGCCTCGGAAGTAAGACGCACATCTCGGAAGCACAAGCCATGACTGCAATAACCCCTCACTTTGTGGAATGGAGACTTGCCATGCTTGTCCCAGGACGCTTGACAGGCAGCTGCCTTGATTCCTTGATTGACCTGGCCCCGAATCACCGTATTGTGTCATAAGAGTCATACGACTCGGCGTTTGTTGCTATTATCCTGACTTGATACTAGTACTGTTATTGTTCTTCTTCTTCTTGTGATGTTTATTACTAATATGACTACTACTACTACTACTACTATTGCTACTGTTGTTATTGCTACTTCTATTGTTCTGATTACCAGGATTATCGTAGCGATGATGATTCTTGTTGTTCTGAAGTAGTATTAAGAGTTCGAAGCTTGACCGTGAAGCTTCAATGCAAAAGGATGACGCCCAAAGTCAGCCTGCTCCGTGGTGGTCTCCTTTTTCCTGATGCTAGCCTTCGGAGCGCAGCTCGGGCCCCCAATCAACCCCATCGCTCAAGAAGTCTGACCAAATTTTGACACTTACTTTTCCGGGGTTTCCCCGATCCCCGAGATGCAAAGCAGCCCAGAGAAGCTTCTAGAATCTGCCCAAATGGCAACATCTCCACAACAGCGGGACCCCGCAAGAGCCCTGAACCGTCGGAATCCTCATGCTTTCAAACTCCTATTCAGAAGTTTGGGGTCGGGAACTGAGGCTGTCCGATTTCGGTCCTAAATAAGGCATCCCAACTTGGGATCGGGCAACCAAGAGACTAGACTGTTGCCGAGGGTGGCTTTCGGAACGAAGGGCTCGACGAACTGTAGAATTGGAAACTCCGATGCCCAACAGTACAAGCCGAAAGGTTTATTGGAAGAAGCATGCCGGAGGCACCATATCGGAACACGGAGATCTACTTGGACTTCGAGCCCCCAACTTCCGTTAGCGGTGGTCAGGAGGATATGTTGCTCTCCAGATGCCAGGCCCGAACGACCGAACAGCTGGAACCAAACCCCGGCACTTTTTCGGGACCTCGGGTGGACTTGTGGTGGTGTTGAGATGAGACCTGTCCTGAAGTCCTGAAGCCGAAACCACCAAAACGATAACTGCTGCTCCGCAACTTCCAGCTCTTCTGGCAGTTCGTGCAGGAGTTCCTGTGCAGCAGGTGCGATACCAAAAGACCTTAAGAGTGGGAGTTCAACAGCACTGAAGCTTCTTGGTTTCCTGCATTTGGGATGTGGTGATCAGTAACGGGAACTGCTCCCGGTGTGGAGCCAGCCAGCAAAGCAACGTCGAGCGTTAGAGACAATGGCGAGGCGTTGCATCCACCATTGCAGTGCCGCTCAGACTCAGGGTGCTGCATTCGAGAAAATTCAAGTTTGAGCATTTTTGATCGTGCAGTGCTTCCGGCATACAGCCAGACTGGATACAAACCATGCCGAGTCCGCACCGCTGGGATCGCAGCAGGAATAGGCAGTGGCAGCCTTAGTGGCAGTGGAAGTCGGTGCTGATGCTGCATCGTAGTGGTGGGTGGTGGTGGTGACAGCACAGCAGCGGTAGCAGCGCTTGTGAGCAGAAGTCTCGGGCGTCGTCGTCTTGGTCGTCGCAATGGCAGAAACGGTTGTTGTAGAGATACTGGTGACCAGTATAGTATAGTACTGCTGCTGGTACCAAGGCCAGTGATTCTTCGGAACTTCTTCCTATACTGCCGCTCGTACGATTTCTAGCATTCCTGAGAACAACTGCCCCAAAGCCCCATGTCGATGCACATGAAATGGCCCCAACCCCTCCAAAGAGAAGCGCCTGGCAGGTTTGCTCTCTACCTGCAGGAAGAGATTGCGTGCAGAAACTTCAAGCAACTAAGAGCTTCCCAGTGCCAGTCTTCACGGCGTTACGGCTTTGGTCTGTCAGCGTGCGGGGTCGAATAAGCTGGAAAGTAACGGTTGAATCGACTCCACGGCTGAGGACTTCAACATCTCCTGTTAAACACCGCTTGACATATTTCAGATGCTGCAGGCTGGCGGCTTGGGGCGCTGTTGCCTTTGAGAAGTGGGCATGTGGTTGGGACTGGGTTGACGAGGCCAAGCCTGCAGCATGGCCTGTGTATTCCGTTGCACAGTTAGGACCTCAAGACTTTGCTGAAGCAAACTCCTAACCTGCAACCCTCAATCTTCATCAATCTTCAAATCTTGACCTCACAGCCGGAAATCTTAAAACCACCCAAGGAAGGTCTCGGCTGGGCTTCGTGCTCTCCGAATTCCAAGGCCGATCGCCCAGGGATCGCCGAACGGCGTTGCAGTCCTTGGGGCCTCACGAGCATTGAAACTTAATTTGAACGAGCAGACTAGGGATATGTAAGGGCAAAGATATGTTGTGTTGGTTATGGCCATGTATTGTAGAGCACTGCAACAGAAGCGTAGGAGCCTCAATCTGAGCCGTACTTGCGAGGTTCCGTGCATTCTTCATAGAAAAGCTTGGGCAGCTGAGGGGTGTAAGGCACCGAGGATTTCCGGCTTTGGGTTCGGGTTTGCTTTGCAAAAATGCTGTGGTACGCATGCTGCAGAAAGCAAGTCCAGACGAATATGATCCTTCTCCCAGATTGATGCGTTTCGCTAAGCTGCCAGAATAAACCTTAGCTACTACTTACGACTGACACAGAGCTTCTGCTGCTGCTTGCTGCTCTGGGTTGTTTCATGTGCACAACACATAAGTTACGAACTGCCATCTACTTGCCATGAACCCACTCATGTTGCCACAGTGTGACAGCTGCTTGCCGTGTTTGCAAAAACTACTTTTCGAGCTGATGCCGGCTACCACATCTACTAGTCGACATCATGACCATACATCATAGTCATTGCACTTGCTCACACCAAGAGTTGTTTCTACCATCAGTTCAGCTCTACTACAAAGCCTCTGCACTACAGCTTCCATCGTTGCGCTTGGTGTGGCTTCTAGCACACATTCACAACTTTCTTTCGCACCCACCCCTTCAAGCGTTGTGTTCCTACGGCGAGCAGCACTTTATTCCCAGTTGTACTGTACCGCCGCTACTTGCTTCCATCATGGATCCAAGTGACGAATGTTCCAAGACTTTCGAGAAAGCTCCAACTCTTGTCTGCGTGGGTTTGCGAGTTCTGGGCACATAGGAGATCCTGTTCAGGTCTGTGCGATGTTGCAAGACCTAAGGGATGTAACCTCTTGGGCGCTTCCGTCTGCATCTTTCAGCCCCTGATTGCCTTGGTCATCCCAACTGCCCGCGCAAGATCCCTCCCTGCTCCGGGAATGATGCGCTTCATTGCCGAATTAGCTCGAGGTTGAATCTTCGCGAAATCCCTACACTTGGTGCAAGCCGCGATGCTGAAGTGAGATCGGCAATGCAATGAAAATGTGATGTCGTCGCCGCTCTCGGCGGCCTGAAAGACAGAATTCCGCTAGCATCTGCAGTGAAACTCATTCCTCATTCGAGTTGAACTGGGCCTGGCAGAGATACCATGTCAGATGCAGAGAGAGTTGACGGACGCGAAAACGATAAGTAAGACAGAAAACGAAAGCGAAACAGATGACACAACCGTCACTCGTGTACACATGTGAGATGACAAGCGGGATAGAGAGTGATGGAGAAGGGAAACAACGCATGCAGCAGCTCGGAGTAACACTTGCCCCTTAGCATAATTATATCCGAAAGGTGTAGGTTGGCAAACCTTGAAAACAAGAGGTGCCCAATCAGCCACACTCCTATGTGCTTCACGAGGCGTGCAAAGTCACCTACACCTGTTAGGGCTGCTCGTGGGGCCCTCAGTGTCAGCAATGATTAGGCAGGCTAGGCTTCGCCGCGGGAAGCAGGATTCAAGACTCCGGCTCGGGATTCAAAGATTTAGTGTCAAAATCGTTTGGGGACTTGCGAGAGCTTGGGATTCAACGGTTCTCATTGCAGTATGGCTTCTGGAGTCTGGAGATGATGTGCCTTCAGCAAAGCCGCGCAGCCAGAGGTTGCCTCCCCTGGTGACGGATTGTAGTGCTGGGGGTTGGAGGTGAAAAGCATGAGAGGGTGTAGTGTAGGGTGTCTCGACATGACAACCTTCAAGTTTGCCGTAACCACGACACCTACTGAATCTGAATCTGATCCATCCGCGCATGTCTCGGCTACGGCTGAGATCGAAGGTCCTTGATTAAAACCCGGGCTTGGGAGGCAATTCTAACTAACACCAAGGCTACACAGCCTTGGACGCTTGTTCGGGTAGGGTCCGTGTTGGACTGCTCGATGTGTGGTCTCCTTCATGTAAGCGCTGTAGAGCCCGATCCCAGACCCACATGCACATTTGAATCTGCGCCTTGGGACCCCCTCTCATTTGTCCAGAAGCTTGAAACCGGTTCATTGATGTAATAATAATAGGCATAATAATAACAATAATAATCATAGTAACAATAATAATAACAACGATAATGATAATCATAATCATAACAATAATAATAATCATAATAATAATAATAATCATAATAATAATGGAGAGAGCAACAGGCAGAAGTTGGGCCTGGGATGGGGAGGCGGGTAGCGAAGGAGGAAGGCGGAAGGATAATGTGGTAAGAAGCCCCAAACTTGAGGCCATGCTAACACCGTCGTGTGGATGTGAAGTCCATGTTATGGCTCCGAGAACTGGCATTGACGGCTTCATGACTATGTTGATTTTGAGTTTTGTGGCGATCCTTGTATCCCTGAACGCTTCAGCCTTATACATCGCAGCACCGCAGGCCTGCGCGGCTGCTCGTTAGCTGTAGCAGCAGAACGACCCAAACGGTCCACGCCTCCAGCTGCCAAGGGCCAGGGGCTCGGGCTCTGAGAATTTTTGGGGTTGAGGGCGTAATATAGGGGCCTAAATAATTACCCATACTATTTTGGGGGTTCCTTATTATAATTATAGTATATTAGGCCCCAAAACCCTATTCTAATTATTAAGGCCCCTACATTATGTGGCCTAGCTTGCGGTTGCTCTGGGCCCCCCCAGGAGTTAGCGGCAAACACGTCACCATCTCTTGCGGACTTCAACTTTGGCAGCTACTGGCAGAACTGGGCACTACAGGATCTACCGGTGCTTAAAGCACCACAAGATCGAGTTGAAGGAAGACAACTTCGCCACTGACAATGGCCTTCAGCTCGTAAGATAAATTCCCCATAAATATGCCTGTGACCTAGTCATCCACTGAGTCTCACAACCCACCTCTTTTTTGAAGCCTGACACAAAACGCCGCGAAAATTCACGTTGCATGCCCAATACGTCGTCTTCTTCTGAATCCTCATCCTCTCCAGAAAAGAGTGAACCCGTGATTAGTAGAAACTTGGGGGGCAATTAGCGTCTGTATGCAGAAACCCTGGGCCAAACTCGGCCGAGGAAGCCATAGAACAAGAAGCATGAAATTGCTTCTCAGTGCTGGCGGAGTGCCATGGCCGCACGCTTTGGTTCTCTCGGTCACTGGAGGGCCGCGTTTGAGCTCATTCGCGCTGTCGGGATTGCAAGGCAGGTGCCGACGTTCTGTCCGTGCTTTGAACATCTATCACTGCCTAGAGCTGCAGCGGCTTGTATCGCATGCCTGCCACACCCAACATCAGCAATGAACAATTAGCTGAACTCTAGATCCCAATACAAACGGCCCCAATAATCATCGCGACAACCACTACCATGATTGGACGGTCATCATCGTCGTCATCATCATCACCGCCATCAGCATTCCGTCTGACAGCAGCGGCGCCAGCACTTTCTCTGAGAATTTTACTATCAGGAGTTCGTGGCACCGCCGTATCGTCATAATCCAAGAAACACCGACATTGGCATAATCATAAGTAGGGCTGAACATCGTAACTGTAAGGCTCATGAACATGGTGTCACTCAGACCAACAGAAAAGATGTCATGTTGGAAGTGCCACCGATGGGAGCAGCAACAAGAACGACGATGCCACCGGCTACGATCACATGTGTACGTCCTACTCCTCTCCTACTTGTAGTTTGTATTCGTGCTGGTGCTAGCACACGTACTTCTACGGCTATAGGCCGCCGCAGAATGAGTAGTACAGTAGTAGTCGTACTAGAAGCAGCAGCAGCGGCAGCAGCAGCAGTGCTGGGTGGTGTAGGTGTAGGAGTATGAGCAGGAGTAGCAGGAGTCGTCGTCGTCGTCGTCGTCGCACTACTACAGTAGTAGTCGTCGACACCATCGTGGTAGCAGCTCGGGGCTGGCCTTAGCATGTGAATCCATTGAGCCACAGCTCGAGGACTTGGGCCTAGATATCTAAGGCTTATAATACATACATATATATATATATGTATACATAATTACATTACATTACATAACATAACATAACATAACATAACATAACATAACATACTGCAGCAGGGTGGCACAGCGAAGACGTAAAAGGGCTCTAACTCCAAACAAGCGCACACAGCACTCAACGTTTTGCTATCGACCGCCGGGGTCGACCGTGGCTCGTGAGTCAAGGCTCTACAGGGGCCCCTGCTGTTGAGCATGAAAGGCCCATATGAAAAGCATGGCTGACATGGCTAGATATCACTGTTGCACCAGCCCAAAACAAAGTTCAGCCATGCGGGGTTATGAACAGTTTCACTTTGTCGCAAGTGATCATCAATCTGACCTACGGCCGAATGGCCCTTCTGCTTGTTCTTGCGTGAACTCGTAAAGGTCGGATCGAATGCAATCGACCACATGTAGGTGCTGAGGAACTTGAGCAAGCCGACTCTCGAATCGGCTCTCTTCTTTGTCAAGGCATCCGCCAAGTCGTAGTCCGAGGCCAGCCATCGCAGCTCACAGGCTACGCGTTCCAAGTTGTCCCTCAACTGGAAAGCCTGCAAAGCCGATCTCATGTTTGAGAGGCCTAATAAAGGACTCTCGTTGACTTCGACAGCATCATATCCTCCGCGGCTGTCCGTGCAGAGGATGCCTTTCACCATCAGCGTCTGTGCCTCGGTCTTTTCGACGAGATCATCACGGGGTCGACGGACACCTCCGCCACCATGTAGTTCCGTCCAAAGTAGGCGGACCCTGAAATTCTGGTCCTCGGCCTCCAGGATCGACTGCACCTCAGCGTCGTTCGAGCCGATGGCCTTCCGCTTCAGCTTCCATGTGCGCCATCCCAAAAGCATCATAGGACAAACTTGCCCACTCGTAGACTCTGGTCCCGCCACCAGTGTCAGAAGACCTCCAGTGGAGTCCCCTTTCGGACGGTTGTTGTGAGCCTGATCGCCCATGGAGATGAAGACCAAGTCTGTCCAGTGCTTTGCAGTGGGTAGCTTGAAGTACTCCAGGCGGACTGGTTCTCGGCGGACCTCGCTGATCATAGCCTGGATCTCCCTGGCGGTCTGTAGCGTGCCGCCAGTCACCACTTCCGTTAGTAGGAGGTTGCAACGACTGCACAACCGTGGTTGCGTTTGCACTGCTAGCCATTGCAATGCACCCAAAGAACCTGTGCAGGCACCAACCTCCCGCTGTGTCAAGACACCCTCTTGTCGTAGACGCTCTGGCTCTATCTCGACATCCATCAAGGACTCCACGTAGTAGTCCTGGTTGACGACAATCTTGTCGTGGCCGTGGGCGTCCTTGGAGGTCTCGATGTCCGTGCCTGCGTGTCTGTAGGCTTTGGTCTTTACCATTCGTAGGCGTTGTCAATCTGCTCTCGAATAGCCATCCACTCACCGCTGGTCTTGTCACCCAGTCGGTGGAAATCATCCACATGACCACCCATGGCACCCAGGAGCTTGGGTAGTCCACGATCAACTTCAACCTTAGAGAACCAAACCCAGAGGCATCTTTCACCAAGAATCGGAACACCGCCAAGTTCTGTAAGTTTCTTGTGTAACGACAGCCACAAGCCACGAGGCGCGGTGGTCGAACCATAGATGTTCTTCAAGATCCTCATGATCCCCTCCTCGCCCACATCGAGAGCCTCTCTGAGCTCTTGCACACCAGAGGTCCATAGTTCACGGTCTGCCTCCGTAGGCATCGTTTGAAGAAACGCGGTCTCCAGGTCGAGACCTTCGAGTTGCCATTGGTAATGCGCAGACATGACGTAGAGGAGATTTCGACCCAATGTGGACTGTACGGGGCTCGAGTTCTTAAAGTTCGGGTCGAGCAGTGATGGGTGCTCGAAGCCGAGTAAGACCACTCTTGCCTTCGCCTTGCGCTTGCCGTCCTTGGTGTAGAGCGTCTTGTCGGTGTTCACCCTGGCGTCGTTCAGAGCCTCCTGCAGGTCCTCGGGTGGCGTAAGTTTCCAAGTGAGAACCCATCGCGCACGGACAATCCTGCCGGACGTGTAGGCCTTGTTCACCTCATCTTGGTCAAGGCATCGGCGTACTGCTTCATTGGCCACAAAGGAACGAACTTCCTTTGATTTAGCGCGATCGAACAGCGCTCGCTCTTGTGATGAGATTCTACTCAGACTCACTTCTGCATCTCGCATCTTCTTGACCATGTAGGCAACGGGGTTCCTATCGAGGAACTTTCTTTGGCGGTTGGACTGCGGCGCCGGAAGCTCAAACTCGACCTTCAGGAACTCATTCACCTCCTCCATGGCAGTGAACACATCACCATCACGAGCTTCCTGTGCAGCACCTGCTTCTAGTTCCTCGACCCACTTGAGATCGTATTCTGTCTTGGCCTTCTTTGTCGGTTGAGGTTCCACAGCTTCATCACTGTTGAGGGCTCTTGTAGTAGATGAGGTCGCCGCATCACCAGATTCCCCATAGTCATTCACGACAATCTCTTCGGTGGCTTGTTGAAGTCGTTCACCAACAGGAGTCTCCACATAGTCACCGGGCTTGAAGGTCACCTTCTGGCGCAGTCGTCGTGTAGGTACCACCGTAGTGCTCCCTTCAGGCTGTCTGGGTAGCGAGGGAAGTTGAATCTCTGACTCATCTGGAATCTGGTCGGTCATGTCCAGGTACTCCTTCCGGGGTAGCACATCCGCCAGCGACCTCCATTGTGAGGGATTCTCCTGTGAGGTGGTTTCGTAAACAAACCGCTCATCTTCAGTCACCGGCCTGACGGAGTGGACAGAACATCGCAAAAGTTGTGTCCCAATGAGCACCCAGACAATGTGACGTCGTTCATCTTCGAAATCTTTCTGGTGAGGCAGAACTTCAGAAAACACAACCCGTCCCGGGCCTATCCAGTGTGGCCTGCCCGCTTTCTTGAAACCTCCACGAGGTCCTTGATGCTGTTCAGCGGGCCAAACGCGTCTCCAAACCTTGACTAGGTCCATTGGGGAGAAGGTCCGTAGGGGTTGCCGCACTGTCGTGTTTTGAAGTTTGCCAAGTACTCGCAGCGCTCGCGTAGATCTCGCAATCTCCTCCGCCCGTTGCCTGGCTGTGACCAGCTTGGCAAAGTCGGTGCCCGGTTGCACCGTCTGATAAGTCACCACATCCTCGTCGGTGATGCGATAGGCTGTTCCATAAGCCCACTGGAAGGATGAAAAACCCGCAGTATATTCTGTGGAGTTGAGGGCAGATGTCGCAAGCTGGAGCACCACTTCAAGAGGAAGTGAACGATCGTCCAGGAAGATCGCTGAGGCAGTTTGTTTCACATCCTGAACCGCGGCCTCAACTGTGCCATGAGCCCATGCTTCCTTCTCTGCGACAAAGTGCGTCAAGATGTTCACATCACTGAAAAACTCTCTGACTGTCTCTGACGAAAAACTCTTTGCAGCATCCATCAGCACAAACTGTGGTTTGGGAAAAGTTCCAAGCCACCTCTCGGAGAACGCCTTGATGAGGTCCTCACCAGACTCCTGTCGCATTTGCAAGAAGTCCAGGACATACAAAGGCTGAACAACCCTCAGCTTGGTGGCCACATCCATGAAAACCAAGAACTTCACTTTCTGCTTTGTTTTGGGTGGTATCCACTCCGCCGAGTCAATGGCCACAGCCTGCCAGGCTTCATACTGAGGATGAGTGCTCGCCGGAGGGATCTGTCCAGAGCTTGTTCCACCAGGTCGTAGACTTGCGCATGCAGGACAATGATGATTGGCCGCAACCTGAACCTTCCAAGGTGGATGTCCAGCATCAGATACGATCTTCGCCAAGTTGCGGTTAGAGGGGTGCCCTGCTGCCTTGTGGAACTTACTCACATTGGCTTGCCACCTGGTGAATTCCTCCTTGGACACGCCGTCGGGAAGTTCTGGTTCAGGTTGTGTTTCTTGCACCGCCAAGAGATCCTGACCTCCCGGGTTGACATGCCCCTTTGGAGGACTCGGAGGACTTGGAAATTGTAGTCGATGAAGTTCTGAGCGGGCGTCCATGGTAAGCTGTGGGGCCATCCGCGTAGTGTAGGCCGAGATAGCCACTCTCCACCCAGACCACTTTTGAGATGAATGCCACACATGAGGATCGAAGGTCACAATACGACCCTTGGTAGGACGCACATAGCCATTGACAAGCTGTCCATACACCCATCGTCGTACCACTGGTTGACCTTCGGGAGGTGGCCCGGCTATCCACAGGCCACCGTCGGAGTAGTCGCCAACACACATCAAGTGGTTTTCTGAACCTTTTGCATTGTGAACATCTCGATGCGGTAGAGCCGGTCGGTTGAAGGAAATCATCAAACTAGACCATGTCGAACCGGTTGGTAGATGACGTTTCAAGACACGGTTCACATATATCACCAGCTTGTCATACCGCTCAGTGATCTTGCTGATCCCGCTGAACTTCCCATGGGAGTATGCTCCAAGTACAAGGACCAGACCGGTGCCATCTTGCCATCGGGAATGACTTCCAGCATAGTGACCCTTCGGAACCAGAGAAAGCACATGTTCAAGGGAAGGCGCCGTGTAGTCGTCCTGTGCTATGTACTGGTCGATCACTGTCTGGTAGCTATCAAAACCGAAGTGACCCTGAGCGGTTGAAGACGACGTTAATCCAATGAGAGCTTCTTCTGTGGGACCCTGAGCGGTTGAAGACGAAGTTAATCCAAGGAGAGCTTCTTCTGTGACGGACTCTGAGAGGTAGAACCCATCCGCTTCCACCTCATCCTCAGCTCCTTCGTGGATGATGTTCTCGCCTTCCAGTAGTCGAAGATGTTTCTGAGGAGCATGGGAGTCTCGCCAATGTAGAGCAAACGCCTTGACCATCCGCCAAGGGTAGTAGATCTCCTTGTGGCCTTTGGTGACATCAATGGCGCTGTGGGTTCCATGGTTCCCGGGGCACGTCTTTGCCCGAAATTTGCTGTGGAAGGCTTCGCTGGTGGTGCGTATAAGCCATTGCTTCTTGATGAACTTGTGTTCGATGTCGTCTCGCAGGCCGTAGTTGCATCCATCCAAGCGACAAGGTAACCATGGAAAACATTTCTGGTCCAACCAATCTGCCAAATCCACCATGGGTTGTTGATGCCACCCTTGGTTGGGATGAGGCCATTCAAAGTAGATCTCGGTTGTATCGTCCTCGGTCAGGGCCTCCTTGACGAAAAGGTTCACGTGCCATAGAAGACGTCGTTCCTTGCGCCTGGCCTCGCTCAGGCGTCCTTGTCGCCCATCCATGTGGTAGTCAAGTGCGTTCCATGCACACCATTTGGTTCCAGGCAATGAGAACCATAGTCTTCTTGGTCGTCGCTGCCGCCGTAGATCCCGAAGGCGATCCCATGTGTCCGGCTTGTAGAGGTCATAGCCAGTGTGGAGACTAATGCACTTCGGACGGAGTCCCCACCCCGTGGCGGCATCAGACAGCCAACTGTGGGGTGCACACGAAATCTCCCACAAACCATCGCAGTCGCCCAGATGTAAGTTGGTCAACATACAGGTAGTAGCCGCCGTCATCATTGCACCCAGCGACATGATCTTTTGAGCAACACGCAGAGGTAGAGGAGCAGTAGATGTCATGCTCGAGGAAGAAGTGCTCGATGTCGCAGAGGATCTGGCCGCCTTGGTCCTTGGAGCACGGTAACCGACGATCGCGACGAGGTCACTGCTGGTGATCCAGGGCTGCATAGGCTTGCTCGAGATCGATTGCCTGGAATCCCTCGTTGGAGTCGGGACTCTCCGTGTTCACATTGGTGTAGCCCGTGTTGGCGTCGGGAGTCGACGGAGCTCCCGCAGACATGGATGTTCCCACTCCCAGGTGGTCGGCAATCATGTGGTTGAGCTTCTCCTCTGCATCGATCTTGGCCTGCATGGCATGCACGATGCTCTCGGTCGGCATCTTCCCTTTCATGAGCTTCTGAAGTTCGCGAAGGCATCGAGACACCATCTCCGGATTGAGGCACTGGGTGTGCTGGCCTGTCGACCCTACACGCGGAGTGTAGAACAGACGAAGCCCGCATGTCATGCAGTTCGTCCGCTGACCGTGGTTGTTCCCCTTCATGGGGGAAGCCGTGTGCTTTCCCATGCAGGGCCATTGGCTCTGCTGCGACCTCGGATCCCGAGGGTCCTGCTTTTGAACTCGACTGAGGTCGACTGGTTTCGCTTTGGCTCGTGCCTTGGCACGGGCCGCCTGGTTCAGCAGCTGGTTGACCTCGGGGTCCAAGTGCTTCACCTGCTGAGTCGCCATAAAAAGAGCGCGGAGAGGAAGTTGTCGGAGGAATTGCTGCGGCAGTATTGCCACACATCGAAGCCTGAGCTTGAAATGCTGCCGGCTGTGAGGTTGTTCGTGATGCCTCAAAAATGCTCCAGATCCGCTCACGAGAAAGCTGCTCTGCCTGCTCATCTAGCTGACGATCACACACGGTCATGTCGAACCAAGTAGCAGTCCCTAGCTCCAGCATCTGATGATCATGAAACGTGCTCGTGGAACCCAAACCGGAATTCACGACGACCTTGGCATGACCACCACTGCCACTGCAACCTCAACAATGTCAATCACATAGTGTCCTTTGTGGTTGGTGTTCAACTTGTAGATGGTAGGGTTGATGTCGCATGTGTTCATAGCGAGACCTGACGAAAAATCAAGAATCATTCCAACGCCAGATTGTCCAAGGAAATCCATACCTACCAAGACGGGCACCAAGGTGTTTTGATCAAAGTTGTTCTGATAGTACTCTGTCGGGTTCGGTAGCATGTAGAGACTGAACTGTTGTCTTGACCCTGAAACCGTACTCGACAAACAAACTCTGCAAACAGCACGTCCCCAGCGAGAATTGCCGAAACGAAAGTATGGCCGCGCAGACTGATCAACTTCGATGGTGGCCTGAGGGTCGCGGCTAAGCACCGCATCTACCAAGCTCTGTACAACCGCTGCGGGGGCGGCAGAGGCCGTAGCTCCGGAATCCAGCATCCCTTGCTTTGGCGAGGTGGCCTTGGATTTCATAGTGTTCGAAGCATTCAGGTCGAGTGAGGGAACCAGTTCAAGGCCACCCAGGTAAAAATCCGCAGCATAGGCATTGACAGATCGACTCGGATCTCCTTTGCCCTTGCCCTTGCCTTTGTTCTTGCCCTTCCACATCGCCTGCATATCCATCCACATGTCGCGCTTGCCTTTGGACTTTCCCTTGCCCTTGTGCACGTAGTTGGCGTAGGCGTCGTCCATTTCGGTGGCATAGCCCTTGAACTTGCCCTTCCCCTTACCAAAGGAAGAGCCACGGTTGGATGGACAATCACGAATCATGTGGGGGCCGCCGCAGTTGAAGCATCGGGGAGAAGGCGAGGAGCCCGAGGGTGCAAACATACCAAAGCCGCGATCTTTGCGAAGAAGCTGAGTGGCTCTCTGAGCCTCCGTCCACGACCTGTTGGCCTCTGCTGCCAGAGACTCGGCAACTCTTTCAGCTGCCTGGGCTTCCCGTAGTTTCTCGTCCTCAGGTGGATCCGGTGGCTGTTCGGCGGCCTGTAGATCATGGGATTGGGATTCGGACCACCATCCTCCATCGTCGTAGTAGTCCGCGGCATAGGCATAGTCCTCCCACCAGCCATCCTCTTGACTCCACCAGTCATCATCGCCCTCGTGGTAGTAGGCGTCCATCTCGTCCTGATAGGCCATGAAGTTCTGGTAGGAGCCGGAATGGTGATGCTTGTTCCCTAGGAGCTGCTCATCCCACAGATTCTGTAGCGCTGCCGCAATCGTCTCGTAGTCCAGGCTGTTCTTTGTGGTACTCAAGATGTCCCTCTTCTCCTCCGCGTTGAGCCCGGCTGCTTGTAGCAGCCTCCATCCACGCAAAACCTCAAGGATGAAGCTATCAGCAAGGCTCAACTCATCGATCGAAGACACGATCGGCTTGGTCGGAGGTCCATCGCCTCGTTGAGAAGGAGGTCGCCCTGCCTGTGAGCCCACCTCAGCATGGTGACTCGGAGACGAGCCAGTTGTGGCTCGCGGTCCTGCAGCTGTAGCCTCATCACCATCCTCTGTAGTCTCCACTGGTCCGGTGTTGGAACGATCACCATCGGCATCTGCCTCATCTTCACGAAGCTCATCCTCGCCCCAATGTCCATCGTCCCACCAGGACCAACCACCAGAAGACCAATCCTCAACATCATCCGAAGGAAGACCAAAGTCACGCTTCTCCTGGCTCACCCCGAGCTTGTCCTCGTGGAGGCGGATGATAGCCTCGCTGAATTCCTCGTGCACGAGGGATTCGCGAACAAGGAAACTCGAAATGTTCTCCCCATGTCGTCTCTGAAAGGAGAAATATTGAGAGCATATGGCCGCCGCATTGGGGAGTGTCTTGCGGACGAGGGGTGAGGCTGCGAGCTTCTGGAGATAGTTCTTCGTTCCACCTGGCTGGTCAAAGGACATACGATTCCAACTCATCGCTAGGGTTCGCGCAGGACCAGATAGCCGGCTAAGGAGCTTCGACGCGCAATGTCTGCGCTTGTGCAGTGGTGTGGCTTGGACATACCATGCAACTTCTCTTGTGTAGCGTCTCCAGCTCCGTGCCGAGCCATCCCAAGCGGGCACACTGCTCCGCTCGTCCATCTTGAAGATCACCTGTTTCAAAGTCGAAGGAAAAACTGTTCACAAAGTCGAGGAACTTGCCGAAGAAAACGGAGAAAACCGCCGGGAGGTCGTAAGAGGCCTCAGGGCGGGGATCGTGCCCAGGTAGAAGAGAATCGTGTTCCTGAGGGGCACGACCACAAAGCTGCTTCCGGAAAGTTCCGAGGTCCCTGGAGCTTGTGCTCCGCTGCCAATGCAGCAGGGTGGCACAGCGAAGACGTAAAAGGGCTCTAACTCCAAACAAGCGCACACAGCACTCAACGTTTTGCTATCGACCGCCGGGGTCGACCGTGGCTCGTGAGTCAAGGCTCTACAGGGGCCCCTGCTGTTGAGCATGAAAGGCCCATATGAAAAGCATGGCTGACATGGCTAGATATCACTGTTGCACATACATACATACATACATACATACATACATAAACATACGTACACAGTCACATACTCCAACCGATTACATCTATTCTGCCAGATTCGAACATCTCTCACTCTCAACCGCTCCCTATCAACGACCAGGCGCTTCTGTCGGATTATAGACTTCAGCATTTATCAAGAGGGGAGCCAGATCTTGGCGCACTTGTTTTGGATTTCATTGGCCCATGCTTTTCCGGAGCGCAACTGCATAGATCATCGTAGACCTCATTGCTTTGACTGCGATGCAGTGCTTTCAATGCGAACCGGTCGTCGCAAGGCACCCAGCTGTCCGCTGACACAGCACATCCACACCATCGTTTTGGTCGAGCCACGATCTCTGCTTCTTGCGCCTGCGATCTCATTGCTGCTGCGGAGCTTTTGCGACAAATCGCCCCAGAGGACCAGCTGTTGCGAGTGCCCACCTTCGCCTCACTGCTGGTAAAGAATCTCTCACTGCCGGCCGAAGTGACAACCTCGCTTCTGTCGGCATCTGCCCGGCTGCCCTCTACCGGGCTACCAGGCGCACCTTCTTCAAGCAAAGGTGTCCAGCAGGCCAGCCAGCTTCCATGAGACACCCCCTGATGCTCTCCTGTGGGGCAACTCCATCTCGAGCGGCTGAACGGCGGCCGCCACATTTTCCAATGGTGAGAATCAGCTCCTCAAACCGATTGCCTGGGATTTGGGACTGGGAGAGGACCAGCGGGAGCACTGAAATATATACTACCCAAACGAAGCGACAAGAGTGTGCACTGCTACTCCAAGCATCTTCATGTATATGCGTAGTTTTTAATGCAATTCCAACGCAAGTACAGGGCGGACATTTCATGTCTACAAACAGCATGCAAAGATTATGACCTGTCAGTAAACCCGGGTTTGGGTTTCAGGCCAGCGGATGTATGCAAGCTGGACCTGCTCCAAGTGGCATGATTGCTTTGCAGCCCCTAAGTTACGTACCATGGCAATGCATACGACATGTCATTTGGGTATTACCGAGCAAGACGGTTGTGCCCGACAGAAAGCCAAACCACAGCTCTGAGGAAGCGCCGAACTCCGCAGAACGGACTGCAAACTTCAAGACCTTCAAAAGCCGAATACAGCAACCCGCAAATGAAAGAGCAAACTGTAGATCATGAGTGTGAGTCCTCCATGCTAAACTCAACCTGTCAAAAGCCCACAACTCCAAACCCTAAGACGAAACCCTAAACCAACACCCAAAGCCCGAGCGCCCCAACTTAACAAAGGTTCCTTATAGCACACACAGCTGGGATGCATTGGCTAGCTACTACTACCCGAGTAAGACCCCAAAGCCTAAGCCCGGGGTACAGATCCATGTCGTCCACGAGCTCCAGTCGCCAGGCGTCGAAGCGAAGTTCCTGCGCGGCAAAAAGTGGCCTACTAATATTACAATATCATACACTGTATTAGAAGCGAGCAGAATGGACTGGACTATAGTAGAATACAGTAGTTTGTTGATGATCATGATTCGAATATGACATAATACGAACACGAACCATATAATGACAACGGTGCTTGTAAACATGGCAACTGTACCGAGATCTTGATCTAGGATCATATAGGATATAACTTTCCACGCAGATCATGCGCGGTACAACAACTCATGCCAGCATTGACCCCAAACAGTGACAAACCACAAAGTACTCCACTTCCCCAAGGTAGCTCGGGTTCTGACAGGCAGGAAGAATTCCAGAAACTTAAACGGCTTGGGGTCGCACCGCAGGACTCAAGCCGCAGGCAAGACCCCAAACACTCACCCCCCCCTCCCTTCCGGGGCATCGTCCTGCTCTTGCTCTGAGAAATGAGAGTTAAGAGATTCAAAGAAGAGCAAGTGATGGCTTCCCAGGCCGAAACTTTCAACCAACAAACTATGCTAAGGCCTACAGCTCTTGGAGCTCTGCAGAGGTCGTTGAGCTCAGAGGTCGCCTACGGCTTTTCAATGTCTAACGCCCTGGACCCTTCTTTTCGGTGAGTGAGTCCTCGCCGCAATCTGCGCAGATCACATGCGGTCCGTGGCGTGTCTCGTTGGCATGCCGGCACCTGCTAGGATCAGCTATAAACCTGATAGGCTAGACACTGTACGTCATCTTGTAACAGATGTGGGGGCAGAACAAGCATCCCTTTTGACTTCTCATGGGTTTGTCGTTGACTTTCCTTGTCGCTGCGGCGTTCCGGAACCCTATTTCTTGAACCTCCAGCCTAAAGCTCGACAGCCCTAAAGCTGAAGCCTTGAGCCCCTCAAGGCCCCATAAGCCCAGGCCCTCGACCTGAACCTCAGCCCTACAACCCCCCCCAAAAAATCACTCTAAACGCCTCTGCGCCCCCGAACCCTTTTGCCTCGCCCTGCCGGGCCGGGAGGTTACAGCGCCACCTGGGAGCCAGGGTACTGAAGGGGCCTTTCTGCGGCTGAAGGTTTCAGGTCTAGAGGTTGTTAGGGCTCAGGGCGTTTAGGGTTTGGTGTAAGTTTGGGGTTCAGGGTCATTTTGGGGTCAGGGGTTTATTTTGAGCACTATGCTATGGTAAAGAAGGGTAAAGAGGAGGGGGGACTCTCTCATTCCTCGGATTTAATCTTAGTCTTGTTCTTAAGAAACTTGCATCCGCGTTCCCACCCCAAGGCCGCGCCTGCTGCATCTGCCGCGGGTGCTGCTGCCTGCTTTGGCTTTGCAACTCCCACAGGCCGGGCAGCAGGACCTCGGAGTGCTTCTTATACATATACATATATCTGTAAATACATACATTCATTCATACATATATATATATACTACAAAATGTTTGAAGACATTATAATCAGGTACTGCTAGTACTATTTTGCCAAGCTTTTTTGAAGTAGTTCGAGGCTGTATTGCACGTAAGGTTTAACTCTGGGGCGGCCAGGGTCTAACAGCTCCCAAAGAGGAACGAACGAGCATGTGCACTGGACCGGGCAATGGGCAAGGCCTACATCTCCGTGCCTCAATACCTGCAGCAATACCAAGGCAACTCGACAAAAGTTGAGGTGTTTGAGGAGTGCAAATGACAGGGTTGCGGGACAGAGTCCAACGGGTGCACTTCTCGAAGAAGTGCCTACCAAACAACAGAGTCAACAAGGTGTATCCTTGGGATTCAGGCTACCGGCACAGCGGAATTTGGAAGTAACTGCCCTGAAGAGAGCCTGGGGTAAACAAACCTTATATGCCGAGTTCTTGACCTTGAGGCCTTGATCGGGTTCCTTCGGCGACTTCTCAGGCCATGGCGGATAGGCGCAAATCGACGCCGCCCTGAGCGGTTGGCAACGTCGTAGTGGAAGCTACGGCGAATTGGATCCTTGTTTTAGGGTTTAGTCACCTTTTGGCAACCTTGGCTCGAACCTAGGCTTGAGTGGCCGGGCTTCTTGCAGTACAAAGGTTTTTAAGGGTCAGGCGTTTGGGTCTCGAGCTCATGGCTCTGCGCTTTTGGCCCTGTTGGACAGAAGGGTCATCCAACTGCGCATCCTCAACCTTTCATGCTGGGGCATTACTCAACCTTGTGTACCTGCGCATATGTATATACCTACATACATACATGCATGCATATATACATATATATATATGTGTGTGTGTATGCATGCATGCATGCATGCATGCATGTATGTATGTATGTATGTATGTATGTATGTATACATGTATACAACATCTCTACATGTTAAGTACACATACATGTAAGTATGTGTGCATGCTGGTGTGTGCACGTTTAGATGCATATGCTTTCATTACCCTGAAAGCCCTGAACCTGCGCCACAAGAAAGGTAACAGTGTACTGCCAAATTGCACACATTTGCTGCATCCTTTGCTGTATGGGCTTGCCCTCCATGTTGATACTTCGGCTGTAAGAAAGACCAAGCAAGACTTTCCGGGCCTAAGTAACGAGACCAGGTTGTTGGAGGTTATCTACGACGAGCTTATTGCGAACCTCCGAGGTGACCGAGGAATCAGTGTGCAAGTAGTACTGATTACTCAGGTGCTGTCCGGCTGAAGGCTGATGGCAAACAAGAACAGCCTTAAATCGCCAGCCCAAATGCCTTTCAGTCTACAGCCTGGGCCCCCACTCTACAACTTACGAACAACCTTCATCTCCAAAGCTTCAAACCTGAATGGGAAGCCTTTACCAAAAAGAAATTAAGGCCCGCGCCTTCGGGGAGGGGTGGCCCCTGAATGGCTAGGGGGCTCACGGTTGATTCGTGTTGTGGCTGTGGCATTAAGTGTTGTAAGCCATGCGCAGCCCTAAACCCCTAAACCCTATAACACCTAACATCCGATTTCCAAAGGCTGGGGGCGGGTGTGAGATCTGGGGCTTCTCAGGGAGGAGCAGGGCGGTTCAGGGCTGGCAGAGTCCAGGGCGGGATTCCAGGTTTGCTAAGGGGGCAGCAGGAATCAAATCCTCCTAAGCCTCGAGAGCTTCGAAGATTTTGGGCAGTTGAATCCGTGACTGCAGCCGCGCAAACACCAGAAGAACTCGAGCCTCAGTCGAAGACAGCCCTGATGAACACAAAAAGAGTGCACTATAACACCAAGTTCAAGCGCAGCAAGATATGCTGTTCGAATTTGGAGTCAAAGCCCTGTGACGAGGATAACATGCGATGCTGCTGAACATTCTGGAGCCCCAAGCACATCAACCCGAACGCATATCTGAAACCTCTGATAGGGTTGGAAAGGATATTTTAGTACAGTATATGATGGCAATATTGGGTCTCAAAGGGGATATCATTGTTTCAACCCTAAACCCTAAAGCCCCAAACCGGCTTCAAACCGGAACGAGGCATGCAGGCCTGGACCACTTCCGCTGACAAGGCCAGGTCCAACTTCTGTGCGGCAAGGGCTCTTGGACAGCGGGCTTCCCACTACTTACCTATGGCTGTTTTGCAGGTTCCCTGTGTCGTGGACACGTATGTGCGCATATGTATGTATGTATGTATGTATGTATGTATGTATATAAATGTATAAATGTATCAATGTATACATAGATATACATATACCTACACACACACACATGTACATATATATGTATACACACACGCATTTTACGTACATACATACATACATACATACATGCATGCATGCATGCATGCATGCATGCATGCATGCATACATATGTATGTATGTGCGCATATATATATGTATATATATATATGTGTATATATATACACACATACATATACACACATATGTATATACACATGTATGTATACATACACACCTACAGGTATGTTTCGGAGTTGTGCAACATGTTGCCAGATAGCTTAGGATGATAGGGCTCCACCGAGATTTCACTGCGGAAGAGGGGCTGCAAGGATTACATCTGTAGCTCGAACCAATACCTGCCTTGACATGCTCGGGGGTGTTTAGAGCGGCAGCGGGGCAGTAGGTCGGTAGGGGAAGGGGTCGGGATCCCCCCTAGTGAAGGTCATAGCAGTTGTTTTCAATATTGGCTCGACCCAGGGATACGGGCTAAATGCTGAGTCGTGATTCAAGCACAAAGCCTTAGGACCCTGAACTTCAAGCAAGGTTTTACTCCGTACCCCATGGTATGACAGCCTCTAAAAAAGCCATAAATCAACAGTTCTCAACCCTGAAGCCCCATTACCGAACCACAAAATCTTGAGCAAACCCCACAGCTTAATATCCTTCACCCCCCTCCCTCCCCAAGCTCTTTTTGCCAGAAGATAAGATTCTGACCCCCCCCCCCCCGCTCCCCTCCACCAACGTTAACTTTTGGGTGCCTTCCGATCGCTGGCGGCTGGGGCTTTGGGCCGAACCCTTGCGCTTTGTCCTGCACGAAAGTCTTTGGAGTTGACGGAGACTGACATCGGGTACTCTCTGAATGTCAGGGTCCGACTCTCCTCTTTGGATCCTACAACGCAGGGTTTCATACTCTCTGAGCCTCCCATGCTGCGTTTAGAGGCTTGGGAGCCCTAAGCCGCATTAGGCTTGAAGGGCTTGTCGGTCTTCATTATAAACCTAAGCCCTAAGCTCCCTAAACCCCTAACCCCCTGAGCCCGAAACCCATAAAGGGCGGGTGGGATCTGCTTGAAGCTCGCAATCTTTCTTGGGTCCGGGGTTTGGGGCCCATACAAGGTGTAGGGTTTAGTGAGTATGTTTTTCACATTAGAGGTTCTTTGAAGGCACAGAGAGTTTAATGGAGTTCCGTGCAAGAAACTCTTGACAGCTCATGTCTTTACGGGGCGAGAGTATCGGAGCTCGAGGTGAACTCACGCACCCAGAGCATGAGGATCTAGGCTTCGCTTCCTGTGGCCCATGCACCCGGAAGCCCAGCTTGGGCTGTAAAGTGTGTGTAGGGCTGTATCGACACCTTGGAAGAGAGTGGGCAGCCAACGAGCAAAGGAAGCAACTCGGAGCAATCAGAAAGGGTCAAGGCGGGTTTGAAACACATAGGTCCTTGCAGATGTTCGGACCAAATATCCGGGTCGCAACACAAGGAGATCAAGAAGTTGCGAATGCGATGGACTCGGTTGTGTTCAAGGATGGTGTCGGGAAGGTACGCGTGCAGCGCTGAAAGTGTGGTCGTTCATTGACGCCTCATCGGAACTCCAGCGCATTTATGCCTTAATCAGTCAAGCGGGGTGTTCTTGAAACTCGGGGAACACTATTTTACGGTCCCTATATTGAGCCTCCCATTATCCTAAACCTCTGACACCCCCGAAGGTCGGGCAGAGGCCTGGGAGTCCTTGGAACTCAAGACTACTTCCGGAGGGAGACGGAGCCCGGCTACGAAGCCATGTCATCATAACAATAGCAAAATAGTTGCAGAGAGGGCAGAGCGGGGGAAAAAATTGAAATATCCTAACAACAATCTTGCTACTACAATGTACTACCACCAACAACAAGAATAATGACCATCGCAATAATTTGGCAAATAATCATGGGAATCATAATGACGGTGACGATAATGATCATATGTCTGAGTCAACTGGCAACTGCACCTCGGCCACGGCTGTTGACTGGTTGGGGCGGCGCGGCAGGTACCTGTACAAAAGAAGTGTGGGCTTTCCTATGAAGGGTTAGATAGGCATTCAGGATTTCAGGAGATTTTGCTTGGCACGTCTGTAAGACCCGAGACGGAGCACTGAGTCTTGGAGCTTGTGAAAGTCTTGAAACGCAGTGTGGGACGAAAGGCATCAGAGCATGAAGGACTTTGGTCGGCACCCTCAACTCGAAAGCCTTGCCCTGACGCCCTACAAGCCCCCACATTCTGAACCCTGACACATGTTCAACTCCGTAGTTGTGAACCTTCTGCTTCTATGCTGTCTTTGACAGACATAGAGCTTAAAGTTCTGTAAGAATCTACCGCTACTACTGCAGGTCTCCCTGCCTGTGTGTATATATACGCACCCGAAAGAACCAAAATGTTGCTGCAATGGGGTTGACGGGAAACCCTCGCAAGCAGGCGCAGTGAAGCCAGCCTGTTCGTACTCAATTATTTGTACGGCTCGTACACAACATGCGCAGCAACCTTTATTTCACACATTGTCAACCTCTCAGCAAAACAAACCACATCGGTTGCAGGATACCATGAAAAGGGGTGTCCAAAGGTAGCAGCTAGGAAAAGGATGAAGCGTAGGCCTGTCTTCCCGAGTGCTGTCTCGATCCCACATGTACGTGTCTCAAAGTTTGTCAAGAATCCCCTGCCTTTACCGAAGTCCGCTCTGCGAAAGATGGTGCTGGAGGCGGAGGCTTCGCTGTGCCTGCTTGGATGCACGTAAACCATCACCAGGAGACTTTAAGGTTCATGGCGTTTGTAGGGTAGACCGGTAGTCAAGAACTGATGTCATCCCGTGTTCGAAGAAAGCTTCTCCCACGATTCCAGAATGATCCGAGCCGGAATTCTTGCCTTTTTCGTCTGGGCTTCGAGCTTGCTTCGTGAACAGCCGTCTCGAAAACGACATCGCGCTTCGCCGTCGAAGCATCACCTGCGAAGGAGATGTGAGGCCCTGAGACCAGAACACTGAAGACCTAAGATCCCCTGTAGACCCTCTAGGACTCTAGGACTCTGCTTGCGGAGTTCCAGCAACCTAATGCTGTGTCCCACCCCACTGACAGCTCAGAAGCATCGAGACTTGTGCCTCCCGTCAACCTCAAAGTCAGCACCCATAATGTAAACGCATACTGTATATCGACTCCAATCCTCTCTGGAAACAGCCAAAGGTATCGGCCCAGCCTCTTGATGGGTTCCACAATGTACTTGCCATGTATTATAGCATATCATAGTATATCATAGTATATTATAGTATATTAGTCTATTATAGTATATTATAGTATACTATAGCATATTATAGTGCCACTGTTTGCTCAACCACGGAAGGGCCTTGGTTGAGGCTGTGGACCTCAGTGGCAGTGGTGTCCTGCCCGGTGTGAGAGGAAGCCGGACACCCAGAGGAGCAGCCAAAAGCTCCACAACAGTCCCCAAAAAGAAGGCTCCCACAGTCCTTCGGAGCTTCAGAAGGCTCCGGACCAGCTGCAACGTCTGTCCAGGGAGCAAGGAAGAGCTATGTGAGGTTTAGGGTTTAGGGTTGCGGGGTGTCACGACTTTGCTGTTTGTCGATGGAAGTAGGAATGGGAACCGTTCTAGAGAAGAGAAGGCCATGTCAGTTCGATGGTGCGGAAACTCACAAGCCTCTTCTCTCACGGTCACTAAACTTGGCTAAACTCCCAGGTACTAAACTCTAGTGATGCTGTGTCTTGAACTTCATATCTACATTTAATGCGCCAGGTCTTGCCCCTTCTTTGCCACATGGTTCGAAGGGTCTGTGTGTCTCGAATCTCATGTAAACTCCCAGAGATTTATCGGCACCTGCGCCGGCCGCACCAGTGCTTTGACTCGCGGGGCTCGGCGCTCCCGTTGTCTGCAGCCTCGCCTGGAAACTGCGGGCTTCTTGGGTTGGCAAGGAGAGGCCTCAAAGATGCCGAGGAAGGCGTTAGGAGCTGCAGATTTCCGAGGAGTCTGTCTCTACGGAGATACACAGAAGAGTGCTTTCGTATGTTCCTTGACTTTGTTCCCACATGCTGCAAATGCCCAAGACAGCCAGCGTACTCCGGAGTTGTCATTATCCTGCGAAGACTTCACCGAAGGCCAGTTTGTTTTCCTACCAGGTTCAGCAACCTGCCCCCAAGGACGGACCACTGCTCCCTCTCGCCGTCCAAGTCAAAGTGTTAACACCATCGGCTGCTATACTGCCCAGTCCCAAATCCGAAAACAGCATGCCTGCAGTCCTCACGATTTTTCACCAGGAACTTGCCTTAGGCTATCCAGTAGAGGCGTAGCCCTAGCCTTAACCCCCGCGACCAGATCCAAACCCTACTTCGGCCGTACTTAAACCTTAGGACGTAAACCCTCAATCCTGGGTCCTAAACCCTGAACCCTAAACCCCTTAAGCCCTAACCCTAAAACCCTAAACCCTAAGCCCTAAACCCCCTGAAATCTGTAGGGGAAAGCTCAGGAGCTGACCTCCACCTTCGGCGAAAGGACCTGGCACATTTCTCATGATGTTTAGGTCCGTTTAGGTTTTCAGGATGTTATGCCTCCGAGGTTGGAGGTTTTAGGATTTTTTAGACTTAGGGCTTTGAGACTTGAGGCTGTTGGGGGGGAGTTCGGCTTATGAGGGGTTGTGCTAAGGATATGGTGAGATTCAAGCTTTACGCATGAGGATCAGGGTTCCATTCCAGATACGAGGCATGATCAACGATTTGGCCTATTGAGTCGTTGGAGCCTAAAGCCTAATCTAAACCCTGCAAACCCTAACCCTCAACCCTAAACCCTAAACTCTAAACCCTGAACCCTGGTTCGTCTATCTGAGCATGATGGTGCGAATGGCGGGCCCAAGATGCTTCAAAAGAGTAAGCTGCCCTATTCGTCTCTGTGTGTCTGCACGCCGAGACCGTGGCTAACGAAAGCTTAGAAACTTCATCGCCATGTTTGTACATGTGTGTATGGTTAAAGAATCCGTATGTTGAGGCACAACAGCAGCATTGCCTCACAGACTGCGCTGTAGAGCGGACACTTGATGAAACACAGTGTCACCTCTCCGCCACAGGACTCGCAGGAGATGCATCTCAGCATCAAGTTAACTTTGTTCTCCAGGAGTGAGAGCTACAAGCAACCCCATAAGCTTCATGGGCTTATATACTATGACGATAAGATAATATACTATAAGATACTATAATATACTATAATAAACTATAGTATACTATAATATTTGGCTGGCACTCCCTGCCTCGAAGCACCATTCTCCTTTCTTTCGACTTGCGTTGGCTTCGGCGAAGGCCGAGGCCTCCGGGCCACAAGGGTGCTGGGGATGAGCCTTCAATGCACGGCAAATAGATACGATCGGTAAGTATCGAGAGCTCAAGCTGAAGGACATCGAAATCTAACACCAACACGTTAAAACAAACCGAACTGCAAAGGGCCTCGTAAGTGGATTGTGAAAGCACCGCTTGAGACATCCTGAACCTTCATCCCTTCAACACTTCTTACTTATGCTGCTTCCAGCAGAGCTTGATGCTAAAGAATCGGCTTCATCCCCTCGTCTTCGACCCGAGCCCTGGCCTTGCAAACACCAGCCCTGAGGCCCAACACCCACACGGCTCGGAACCGGAACTGAACTTGGAGGGCGTAAGGACTTATGACAAGTTTAATGGTTTTAGGGTTTAGGACTTGAGCTTAGACTGTATCCTGCTGGGTTTGGTTCCGGACTGGTGTCTCAAGCTTGCCAACACTTAATCTTGAAGCCCGGAAAATAAACCTTCCAGCTAAGAAAGCCCTGAATCCCAACATCGAGTCCAGTCCGATGCATCCAAGCCACAAAGCCCAAACCCTGATGGCGAACTGCTGACCCAAACCCCTACCCCGTGACCCCGAAGCCCTGAAACCGAAACCCTAAACCCATGTTAAACATCCTCGTTGCCAGAACCCTCGCAAGAAACACAGCACGTAAAGCCCTGATAGAACCCCTCACAAGTCTCCCTAGAACCCTTCATCGGACCCTTTAAAGGCCCCTAGGGGTTGGCGCCTCCTCCTCCGAAAGCTCTGAGAGGACTTGGATCCTCGCACGCATGATGGGATCCTCCTGAGCTTCGGGTGGATGCTTGTCTTTGAGGGCCTTTATGGCAATAGTCATAGTAACAGTAGTAGTAGTAGTAGTAGTAGTAGTAGTGGTAGTAGTAGTGGTAGTAGTAGTGGTAGTAGTAGTAGTAGTAGTAGTAGTAGTAGTAATCATAACAATAATGCTAACAATTTTGGCTTCTTAGGTTTGCTTGGCGCTTGCACAAAATTTTGTTTTAGGGGTTCCAGAAGGGCTTGGGGGGGAGGGTTTCCGGGCTTGGGGGCCGAATACTTGGAATGGGGCTTTTGGGTGGGAAATACTCAACTTACTATATCAGGAACCCTAAGTGATCATGCAGGCTTCTCCACTGCTGGCTGCCGGACCTCGCAGTTTCTTTACGGTTTTAGGATTTGGGCTATATAAGTGTGAAACGCCTTGGAATTTGGAGGCTGTTTTGGTGATAGAGTTTAGGCTTTGGGCTCCGATGCAATGTCCTTTGTGCTCTTCCTGATATCCTCCTTTTGCTTCGTCATGCCTGTTTGTCGTTTCAAGCACTGGGAAGCAACGCTGTTGGATACCCTTGTCACACGTGCCGGGCTGCATTCCGAAAGCAAGACATGTCAGGAGTCCAACACCCCAAATCAAGCCGTGCTTCGCAACCCACAGCCTTCCAACATCCAGGGCTTCTTGCTAAAACTTGTCTCGTCTGGGAAAAACTAATTAAGTGAAGGGAGAGAAAAACTGCATAGGAAAGATGCCCCGCATGGGGAGCAACATTGATGCCACGAAAGAGCACGGAAGATCGTTAGAGAGAGAGGGGCAGAGAGAGAGACACACACAGAGAGTGAGAGCGAGAGGGAGTGAGAGAGATCCGCTTTAGTGGTTTATTTCATACAAGGGGCCCACCAGGTTCAAAGGCATATTATACACCTATACCATCGGCCTGTTGCTCAGCAATGAATCGACATGCATCAGAAAAGACGGGACCCTAACATAATGCCGAGTTGGTGAGTTCATGTTACAATGACCGTGTATTAAGGGCAGCCTAACTGAACCCTCTGTATCCATTACAAAAAGAACCCAACAGGACCCTACCATGAACTCTCGCAGACCCCTACACAGAGCCCTAGCCCCCCTAGGCCCTAAGTACCTGTAACCACCACCCAGAACCATCTCCAAGGGCCCCCCGCCGCACGTCCGGAGGTCGTGAGATAACGCTTCGCCGCACGGAGTGCCTTGGGCAATCTGAGATCTCCAGCTCTACTCTTTCCTTTGCCTAACATAGACAGATAGCCAGACAGATAGACAAGTAGACAAACAGTTCGATACATAGCTCGATGGATGGCTGGATGGATGGGTCGATAGCTGGATGGACAGATAGATAGAGTAACTGGTGGAAAGGCTTGGATGCGTTCGTTTCCCAGGTCCGAAGTTCAATCAATCCCCGGAGCAACTTTGGAGATCTGCAGCGTGTTGTAACTAGACCTGAGACCCTGTGGTCTCCCTGAATTCAAGCTGCCACTGAGGACAATGCAACTAACACACTGCAGGATCACTCTGCCAGCGATGATATGTCGCATGAATGGCAATAGGTGGTAGTTACTTTCGTTCATACAGTCATTAAGTCGCTACGTGGATCTTCCCGACGCTTCCCACTGGGTGCTCCTGCAACTTCGAATGAATGTTCACATGAGGCGTGCAGCCAGTGCAGCGGCAGCCCAAGGCACCACGGTACTGCACGCCCAGGACCCTTAAATCTTGCGGTCCCCAAAGCCAGATCTGAATGCGACTAACCGCCCAAAGCAACAATCTTGAACCATAAATAGGACGAACGGAAGCACTCCGTATTATGCATGCATTCTGCTCTGATTATTGTATATTTCCTGAAAACATTAGCAGGACCAAGGTTTGGACCGCGGGGTTCGCCACTCAATGCACAGGGCCCCGGCTTTGACAACATCGGGGCTCTTTTTCGGACCGATTCGTGGCGACTTCCTTAGCAGAAAGGCCCCCTGGCACCGTCGAAGCTACACCAATCGAGTCCAAGTACTGCGGGGGCTTCAGAAAGCTGTGGATCCTGGGTCGTCATAAAGGATCCTGCTATTCAGGGTCCCCTATTTTCTGAACCGAGCCACCTACTTTGGGCCCTCAAAGCAGTCTTGGGACGTTGCTCCTTGGACGAGCTTATTAGCAGTCTTGTTTGCGCTTTCGGGGAAAAAGCCGAGCAGTGTGTGAGAAAGTGACGGCGCGGAGCCATCCTCGTAGTACAGGGGACTTCATACTTGGAATATGGCTTTGGGGCATGTCATGCTATTAACATCATTACTGCAGGCCCCCGTATCAAACATTGAGCACGCGAAATGAAGAATTCTCTTGACCCAGGCCTCGAAGGTGTAAGAGCTTCCGGGAAGACATGTTGTGAAACAAGCTACATGAATCAATGCTTCATAAGGGTCGTCAGGGGCAACTGCAAAACGATGTTGCTTAGATTGTCTTTCCAGGTGAGTTGTGTGTTTGGCCGACATCGATGTTCGAACGTTCGAACCTAATCCTGCACCAGCTGTGAGGATATGCTTCCAGCATCCGACTGCCCAACAACAACTAGGACAGCAAGCGCGTGCATAGAGCATCCCGCCCTACTCTCAGAAGTAGCCGATGTACTGGAAGTCCGCTAGGGAAGGCTACTGTGCAGGTTGCATGCTGACTCAAAGCTTGGGTGCAGACCTTGAAGTCACGGCACACTGCTCGGTGTTGTCGGGATCTGCCTGCAAAACAACTTGGAGTCAGGTCCAAGGGAGCCTGAGGCGAGTCGAGCACCCACCACAGCTAACTCGCTGTTCCTGAGGCTACCCGTGACGAGTACCGCGAACATCCGCAAATCCTTGGGTTGAGTTTTTTGTTGTGGGAGGCTACACGAAAGACACGAACTGTATACTACTCAAACGACACTCTGACGAAAACTGTACGGGTTGCTCCAGTGTCCGGCAGGGGCCTCATTGAGAGAGTATCTACGGTGTGACAGATTGTGTCTGCTGATTCCGGCGAAGAAGCTGTCCAGCTGCTTTTCTCCCTTCCGGCGCTTGGTTTTTTCGATGCTACCACAAGACAGCAACAGGGCGTGCACTGTCTGGATCACACTCGCGCGAAATTCGGCACCGTGGCGGCGGCAAATTCCTGCCCTAGAAATTCCACTGCATTGCCTCGTGAGAGAGCGACAGAAAGAGAGCCGGAGAGAGACAGAGGGAGAGAGAGCGAGAGACGGAGAGAGAGCGAGAGAGAGGGAGAACGGGAGAGACACAGAAAGAGAGACCGACAGAGAGAGTGAGCGAGTCTCAAGGATTTGGTAGCACCGATGCAAAAGGTTACAGAGAGACTCTGCAGCTGAAGAAAAGAATAGCGCACTGGGCTCTTTGTTTTGCCAAACGTCGTCTCGACAGTGGGTCTCGTGCCTCTCAAAGGCTCTGCAGCACCGTATGGCGAAAGACTACTCCTTTGAGGATACTTAACACACGTAGCTACAAAACGGGCCGAAGGTGCACCTGAGCCGAGAGCATGCGAACACAACTGCGCTCCTGGCACTCATGTCACACTGGCTCTTGGAGGTCAATCAGACTCAAAATGGACATATCTTTGACATGCCCCAAAAACCTTGGCCGTAGAGAGTCAGTCGTGGCGCTGTGCCGTGCTACTCTCCAGGCTTTGCAAAGCTCGGCGTTTCTTTGCCGAAAGAAGTGCACCATCCAACCTCAATCTCCACGTGCCTTGCACCATGAATTTCTTCAACACGTCCTGCTTTTGGATCTTTGTCAATCCGTCTGCTAACTGGTGGTCGGAATCCACCCACTGTAAGACGGACCCTTGCTCCTCCACATGTTGGGAGAGCGCCTGCATCTCCAACGCCGTATATTTATCTCTCATTGAATATCCCGAAGAGGCAATAGAGCCCTTCTCGAGCGCGTCGAATAGAGCGCGAGCGTCGGTGATGAGCACGGTGGGCACCTGACGGATAGCTGATATAGTCTTCTCCAGGCTCACGCGGATGCCAAGTAATTCCGCCCATGTGAGCCTGGCGAACATAATTTCTTGCTCCATGTCCGCTAGTGCCTGCGTTTCCGCAGCAAGTGAGGAGCGGGCAACCCTTTGAAGTCTGCCGGACTTCCATCCGATCACGTTCACCTTGCCGAATCCATTCTCCACATCCTCGGAACGCATGAAGCCGTAGATGTGTCCACCGGTGGATGATCCGTCGGGGCGATTTGCAACCGCGGCATCAGACCATCCTACCATCACCATCGTCTCAGCCGGGGAGTCCAGCTGATGCACTCCAATGCTGAGATGCCTACTGGAGTGCACCTCACGTACAAGCTTGTTGGTGAGCTCGATGGCCTTGTGGTCCTTCGTGGCAAGGAAGGATTGCAGGTAGCTCAGCTTCGCTGCATGATGCGGCGCAGATTGCGTCACACGCCACTGGATGGCACCATGGACAGCTCTTAGTTGCGAGAGCTCGTCCTCTCGCAGGGGTTCCTCATCCCCCTTGGCGCGGGCATCAACCTGGGAAATGTTCGAGCAATACTCCTCGTGGCTGATCATCACGGAGTCATCGTAGAGCTGCTGTAGGCCCAGCCCGCAATGAGTAAACTGATCCGTCTCCCAAGGTGCCCACTGGTATGAGCCATGCAGGCGGTGAAGAAATTCCACCCACTGCTTCTCCTGCTCGTTGCCGGCCATGAGGATGTCGTCGACATGGATCCCCAAGACACCCACTACCGTGCCATCCTCCGCAATCACTCGCCATAAACATGGATCGGTGACACAAACTTCCGCTCCAAGGTTCCTTAGCGTGGCACTCAAATCCATGTACCACTCTCTTGGCGCGCTGGTCAAGCCGTAGGCTGAACCCAAAAGCTCTAGCATCTGTCCCACCGAGAGACCAAAAGCCTCTGCTAGTTCCGGTAACGGCCTGGCATACAGCGGATGAACTCGGTCTCGGCTCTTCGCCTGCAGGAAGGCTGTTCGCACATCTCCGGCCATGATCCTCCACTTTCGAGCCACAGCCAAGTTCAACAAGAGCATCTTGGAAGTTCTTGTCAGTGCGGGGCTTGAAGTCTCCCGTTCAAGCAATGCTGGGTCGGAGAAACCCAGCACAACTATCCGCGCCTTCGCCTTGATCTTGGAGGGGTCGTCGGTGACAGCTTTAAAGGTGTAGACCCATCTCATTCTCAAAGCTTCATCCATGGAGACTTTCGCCTGAGCTGCTTTGGCAACCTTGCTGGCTACCCATGCTTGAACCTCAGCCATCTTGGCCTCATCCATTGCACGTCTCTGAGTTTCGTTCAGCTTGTGGTAGGACACTTCCACACCCTTCTGAACACTTTTCGCCAAGAATTTTCCAGGATTGCGAAGGATCTTTTTCCATGACTGAGGGTCAGGCGGAACGTCAATCACAACTGAAAGAAGAGCGTCCTCACCGGTAATAACCGGCTTGCGCTGGACCTGGGGATTCTCATCCACAAGGTGTGCACCTCCATGTTGTACATGCCATGGCCGTTCTTCTCGTTCATTCGCAGCTCGCTGTTGTTGAAAATCTCGAGGAGGCCCTGGTGGTAGTCGAGGAAGTTCACGAGGAGGAAGATACTCAACGTCATGCAAGAGTCGGTCGATGTCCAGGTCATCTGGTTCACTTCCTGCCTCGTCCTGGGCACGTTCTCGCTTGCGTTCAGAGCTCGGCACATCGGGAACCATCTCTTCATCTGAACGTGCATCGCGAACATGTTCTGGCTCAACCTTTTCACGATGTTCAGGAGGTAGTTGACGGGGTTCACGTGGTCGCTTCGGCTTCCGTAGGCTGCCCCAGGGTCTCCGGGGAGGTTGTGACTCGTCATCATAAGTCCCCTTGTTCATCAGCTTCTGGAGTGATGTAAAGGTCCAAGGCAGCGAGGCAATAGAAGTAGCCTCTGCAACAAGTCGCTCTGATTCGGAAGCATGACGAAGTTGATTCATGTGAAACTTCTTGATTCTCCCTCCAGAAACAGCCCACACATATGCTGACGGTCTACGTTGTGCACCATCAACTTTCGTCTCGCAAGCCAGCACCCTCGCCGGCCCAAACCATCTTGCAATCTTCATCCTTGGATGGTCCACAGCCTGGTTTGCAGAGAGGTCCGCAGGATGTCGGTACCTGCGGTAGAACACCAAGTCACCCGGCAGGAACTGAGTGACTTGCCGAACCTTCATGTTCTTGGCCCGGGTCGCTGCTTCCCGGTGTCGGCTGTCTAAGAATGCTTTCTCCGCCTCCAGGCGCACTTGCTGCGAACTCCAGGGCGTCGAGGGATGCCCTGCAGATACTTCATCTTGTGGTCCATCTTGAAGGCGAAGACCTGGTGACCAATCTCGTCCGAGAGCCCATTGAAGAGGTGAGAAACCATGCACCTTCGCGAGGCTGTTATGCGCGGCAACCATCGCTAGCGCAGCTTGCTTTGGGGTCGTTGGCGAGGCTCTCAGGAAATTCTCCATCTTGCCCCTCAAGATGCCGATGCTTCTTTCAACCTCAGCAATGCTCTCGTGGTGTTCAGCCGGAGCCGCAATCAGCTCGATCCCTCGCTGCATGCAGCTTTCACGAAGAAGTTTACCTCGGTGCGCACCCTCCAGGTCCATCTTCAACTGTTCCGGGAGTCCAAAGTACTGGTACCATGCCTCCTCCAGGATATCCATGAGCTCCTGAGTGGTAAGATTTCTCCCGGTGTCCTCAGGGGTGGAGTAGGCTTCCCGAACGACAGCATAGCCACTGGCCTCGTCAACCATCAGTACGAAGTGGTGGTAGCGGTCGTTGTATTTGAAGTCAAAGCCGTCAACCTGTAGACACGCCCACAGTCGGTCACACCTGTCAAGATTCACAGAGGGACTCGGAAGCTTGATGCGTCCCTCGAGACACTCATCACAACGAAGTTGACTGGCAGCTGCGATCACCTTTGGGTCGGCTCCACGAGCTTGTAAGTTCTTAATGAGGAGCCGATTGGAAGGATGTCCAAAACGTCGGTGAAGTTGACGCACAGAATCCATGAGCTTTTGAAGCTCCTGAGTGGTGAGAGTCTGAAGCACTGACGTGTCAACGGCAAGGATCTCCTCCTCTCCGGACCAATAGACCTGATCATGACGACTCGACAGACACTGACCTAGCTGTTGCCATAGAGCTTCTTGAGGGACCCCAGAGGTAGTAGTAGAGACGGTATTCCGGCTCATCCGATTTTCATTGACTCTACCTACATCAGGCCGTGCTCGGACCCCAGAGGTAGTAGTAGAGAAGGTATTCCGGATCATCCCACTCGTCGCAATCATTCTGGCCTCATCTCTCCACATAAACGGATCTCCGTGTCCATGTACCTTCCAGAAATGTCGAACTTCACTGAGGAACATGACTTGCGACGCAGGTTGCATGATCCACAACACTTGGGTTCCTTGTTGAAGAGCCTTTTGGGACAACAAAAGAAGATGTCGCACAAGCTTCAAGTAGCGTCGAGCTCGCTGGGCCAGTCGAATATCACCACCTTGATCAACAGGAAATAGTTCATGAGGTCCGCGGGGAACATGAACCACCAGCCACCTGTAGTGAGCCTCTTGAGCTATCTCTTGCGCTTGAAGAAAGCCAGCATGCGTGCCCAAGTCACAGTTCTCCTTGAAGCCAGCATACGTTGTTGCCAAACCGGCACAGATCATGGCAGGCTCCAACTGCTCCGCCTGAATCCACGGGTCACATACATGAAGCACATCCCGGCGGACCACGGAGGGGTAGCTGACGAAGATCTCATCCAAGCCATCAAGAGCATTCTTGAGGGGCGTACAGATGGCCTCATAATCTTCCTCAGTCAGGTTCACTTCAATCTCGGACTGTAGGTCAGTCTCCTCCGCCATCAAGGACGTTTCCGACAAGCTGGGTCGCGGATTCCCCGGCACAGGAAATCCAACCTTGCGTAGAGCAGCTCTGTCCTCGGTGTCCAGGCCTCGTAGGGATCGCGCCGTAAAGGCAGTCACAGCTATGCGGTCACCTTTCCACGCCTGGGTGCGGTGGTATCTTTTCGGACTAAAGAGAAGAGGCCTCCTCCACGTAGAGTAAAGGTGTCCCGGAACTCGGGCGCCGTTCTGGCGGGGTTCCCACACGACCCTTCCAGGCGGATCACACTCGCCCTCAACAGCTTCCAGCCAAAGTTCACCCTTGTCGAAGGGGCCCAGAGTGCAAGTCATATTCTGGGACTCATCGTGGTTGTGAGCGTCGATGTGGAGCTGGGCCTGTGTATTCAAACTCAATGAGATTGAGGTCCAGCGTGTCGAGGAATCAGGTCTCCATTGTTTTAAGCACCCATTCAGGTACTGGCACAGAACAGGGTAGAGATGAGTGGCCCTTGTCACACCCGACATATTGCCATGCGCATACAAGCCAAAAGTCACGGAGTAGGCCGAAGTTCCACATCCTTTCATAGCCGCCCTCGAGGGCGTTCGAGTCCGAGGGTGCAAACACATCAGGAACTTCTCAGCGCTGGCATAGTCATACTTTTCATCTCGGATGAGGAGCCGAGCCATGGCCTCGATCTCAGCCTCATTCTCGAATGTCACGTGGTAGGCATCCTCAGTCTCCTTCATCCACGGTTCTCGTACTCCAAGTTCTCGGCCAGGGTCTCGTTCACGCGCGTCGCCTTTCGTCCCGGATGTTCGGGAACCGGAGTGTCCTCGATCAGGATGGTCCCGGGCGACAAGGGACTTGAGGAGGTCGACGCCTCTGGCTCCTTGGGCTTCTCCTTGGGGATCACCGCCTTGCTCTTCGCCTTGGGATTCGCGCCCTTGCGTAGCGCTTGGATCTTTTCCAACTGGTTCCGAGCTGATACTTCGGCCGCTGCGAGGGAGATGTCGCGGTTCACGGGGAAGTCCTCGGCTGCAGCGTCCTCGGGAATGTCCTTGTGGGCTTCCGTCACGTCGTAGGCGAGGGGAGCTGACTTCCGGTACATCGCATGCGCCCCTGCTCTCGGAGTATACGAGAACTTTCGGCAAGTCACCCAACTCCCGTGTTGATTGCTTCCAGACAGGGAGCCCTTCCCCGGAGGATCTGGCTCGTGGGCTCCATGACACGGAGCTCCCTTGCAACGCGGATCCCGTGCATCTGGTCCTTCCATACGATGCACATCGAGAGGGGCCGCAGTGGCCGTTTTCTTCTTCCCACGCCCCTTCCCTTTGGTCTCGGGGCCGGTCTTCACAGGAGTGGCTGGACATCCTTCCGGCGGGTTGGATGTCGCTGACGCCATGGTAAGCAACGAGGGTCAGAAAGGCACCGAGGGATTTCATTGAAGCGCTCGGGCCACCATCCTTCGGCACGGAAGAAAGATGACTGCACTCCAGAGGTTCTGCACTTCCTACAGCACACTCGTCTGCTCCAGCATGTGCAGCATGAGAGGGGGGTTCATCATGATGTTCGGGCACACTGCGAGGCCTACAGTCATCTGCATGCGACTCGTCACTCTCAGGCTGAACAACATACGCGGCCTCGACCAAATTTTCCTCGGCAAAACACAAGTTCGAGAGCTGCTGCGGAAGGTTGTCCAGGCGAGTGCCTTCGGCCAGCCAGTCACCCTTCAAATCAATCAGCATGTGTCCTGACCGGCTACGCTTCAGATGAATGGCGAGGCCTGCATCGACAGCAGCAAACACAGCCACGCAACGGTCAAAGTCCAACACGGCTTTCAACCTCCGAAGCGACTTGATCCCCAATAACAAAGGAACGCCCGTCACATCCATGGTGAACACACCCAGTTGCACAGCTTGTTCTCCTACGGTCTGAGGAAGAAGAATGAAAGAGGAAGAATAAGCATGTTCCCCATTCCCGAACTTGAAACGCTTGGCCGGAATGTCTGTAACAACCACTGGCTCTGCGTACCCCTTCAAATGACTTCTCAAACTCATCAAGGCCTCCAGGGCAGGGAGAGAAGCCACCGTCTCGGTAGCTCCTGAGTCGATCACTGCATAGCCCGCAAGCTCATTATCCGGCACGATCCGGGGGTCCTCAGTGGTGGTCTGGAAGATCCCTGAGGAGTTCGGGTTCACGTCGATCGCCTCGATGGCCAGAATCTCCTTGTAGTCCTCCACGAGGCATGCTTCTGCCACATGGAAAACCTGGGCATCAACGAAGTGGACATGGCCTCCTCGCGACCCCTTTCCAGCTCGCGCGGTGGATCTCTTTGGGCAGGACCTGAAGTCGTGGGACTTGTCCCCACAAATGAAGCACCCAGTGTAGGAGGGATCCCCAACGGCCGCCCCAAGAAAACCCTGAGGATCCTCTGAAGAAGCCGCAAAGGTAGTAGGCATAGGCGGTGCGTGGGACCGATTCTTTCCATGCACTTTTGACTTGCCCTTGCCCTTGCCCTTGCCCTTGAAGGATCCACCCTTGCTTCCGGGATTGTAGCTGTAGAATCCCCGACTCAGGTTTCGAGCTTTCACAGCTTGGCGTGCTTGAACAAACGTCCGGGCCTTCTGCTCGGCAACTGCGAAGGCCTCATCCACTTCCTTCTGCTCCTCCAGGGACAACACGTCAAGCTCCAGTGGATCACTCCACCATGAAGCCTCATCCCAGGAGCCCTCACCCCACCAGGATGAGTCATCAGCTGACGCACTCCAATCATCCTGCCCTTGGTACCAGGCGATGGCATTGGGGTCCTGGTACACCTGGGAGGGCAAGCGATCACCGACGAACATCGATCGTGCTGCCGGACTCGGCGATCTCGTCCAAGTCCTCCGGGTCCCCCAGCAAGAGAGACCATTGTCCATCTTCCTCCATCCAATAGGTGCGACGACGAGGATCTCGACGGGCAGCGGCACGATGTGGGTCCATGCTGAGCTCATCTTCCATAGAACGAAGAGCTCGCTCGATGTCGTCGACCTTCAAGCTGTTCCTGGCGGCTGCCTGCACAGACAATCGCTCTTGCTGAGACAAGTTGCTCCTCCGCAAGAGCAACCATCCAAGGACTTCCGGGGGCAGCACTTCAGGCAAAGACTCCTCTTGCTGCTCCCACAACTGCAAGTCTTCAACAGCCTTCAAGGAGCTGTCACTGTCACTGTCCCGACGGTCACGTCGCTTCCGCCGCCAGGAGGGGGAACTGGCCTCTGCAAGCTCCTCTTCCTCATCATCGGCTCCAGGTCTCACGGTTTCCGTTTCATCTCGTGGGTCCGTGGGCTGTTCTTCAGCCTGAGGCTCCTCCTCCATAGTGCCACTGGCCCTTCTGCGCGGTGAGGAGCTCGACGAAGGCTCTGACAGTAAGCCGGCAGGCTTCCCGTCCTTGGAGCTAGCACTCTCAGATCCTCGCACTCTCACCAGTGCAATCTGCAACAAGCGGTATTGCTGCCTCAAGCTGGACGACCAAGTAGCCATTGACTGGCCTTGCTGTCTCCTCGTACGTAGCAGGAGGGCTTCGAGTCTCAACCCGATGTCGGGTATGGGCAATCGACCAAGATGTTCGCGAAGGAAGGTCAAAAGATATATGACTCCGTCCCGCCTAACGAGGCGGGCATGCTCTATATCTTGTGTAATTGTCCATGCACGGCCGGAAAGTTGGGATACGACTTCTGGACCAAGCAGGTGACGCTTTCTTCGAGCGGTACGCTCGAATGCTAATCTCACCCGTCTTGCGAAATCCATCCACGTGCTTGGCTCGCCATCCCACGCGCATCGCAGCCGAGAAAAATCTTCCTTGGCCTCTTGCGCCATCTTCGCGGGGGTACTCGAAGACCTCAACTCCTGCAAGATGCTTCAGGAGATAGAAGACCTATCTCCGGCTCCTGGGGCACGAATAAAAGGAGAATTGGCGGTGCCTTTCACGAATTCAATCGCCGCAGGATACCCACAGCGAGAGCCCCTTTCACTAGGATCGGAGCTCCGCTACCAATCTCAAGGATTTGGTAGCACCGATGCAAAAGGTTACAGAGAGACTCTGCAGCTGAAGAAAAGAATAGCGCACTGGGCTCTTTGTTTTGCCAAACGTCGTCTCGACAGTGGGTCTCGTGCCTCTCAAAGGCTCTGC
>CAJNJA010042363.1:71095-100670 GCA_905231915.1 Symbiodinium necroappetens | reverse complement strand
CTCGCTCGCTCGCTCGCTCGCTCGATATCACCCTCTGACCCGGACACTCACGAACTCACGATGGCGATGATAACGCTGCAGATGATGATGAGTACGACGATCATCCTGTTCGCGTTCATGCTGTGAAGGGAGTCCGATCGGAATTGGTGATAAACGAAATATGCACAACACATATTCAGAGAAACTGATCAACTACAGGTGTGTAGGTATGTCTGGATGCATGCATGCCATTGTATGTTTGCGGATGTATGTATGTATCTATGCACGTATGCAGGTACTCGCAGATGCATTTAAGTACTAATGGTAGGTAGGTAGGTAGGTAGGTACGTAGCTAGGTAGGTAGGTAGGTAGGAAGAAAGAAAGGAAGGTAGGCAGGGTATGTGTTTGTATGTGGATGAGTGCATGTGTGTATGACTTGTGTATGTATGTATGTCATGTATGTATGTATGTATGTATGTACATTCGTATGTATGTATTGGTATGGTATGGTATGGTATGGCATGGCATGGCATGGCATGGCATGGCATGACATGGCATGGCATGGCATGTATGTATGTATGTATGTATGTATCCATTTATGTGTGTATGTCGGTATGTATGTGTGTAAGTAAGTAAGTAAGTAAGTATGTATGTATGTATGTATGTATGTATGTATGTAACTGTATGTATGTATGTATGTATGTATGTATGCATGTATGCATGTAACTAAGTAAGTAAGTAAGTATGCATGTATATGTATGATATGATATGTATGTATGTATATGTATGTATGCATGCATGTATCTATGTATGTATGTATGTATGTATGTATGTATGTATGTATGTATGTATATATGTGTGTGTGCACTGTATGTATGTGTTTCACACATCAGCCGCAATGTCATTGTCATTACTAGCCCAGTTTTTTGCTGTGCTGTTGTTACGAAACGATGTCTAAGAAATTCCCTAGACTACATTTGTGTGTTTACTAGCCAGCGTTGCAATGCACTTCTGTGTCGCTCTTCCTTGTATTTTTTGTTGCCATACACATAGGTATCTCTAAATACTGGGATGCTTCTCTCTTTCGGCTGTCGGCGTTGACAGTACTACTCGCCACTGGGCCACATCGTCTCCCAGCGGCAGCCTCGGTTTCTGGCGGCTTTATCGTGAACGGATCCTGAGGAGACGTGGAGCAACATATTGTGTAGCGCGAGGATATTTTTTTCCAGAGCTTCTGGGAGTTAGGAAACAGAGAGGAGAGAGAAACATAGCAGACAAGACGTGACAGGACGAGTCAAGCATGTGCTAATGATGGCGCAGTTATGTTGCTCATTCCGGTTCAGCGGGAGGAACTCGGAACTCGGAACCCCTTTCCAGGAGCTTGATGCCCACTGAGGAGTAAGTCTCTTCCTTCTGACAGCTTGCCCTAAAGCCCTGAGCTCTCACAGCTCCTCAATTTACTCTGCCGTGATGACGCGCCATGATTCGACGGACATTGCTGGTGCTGCTGCTGACGACCGCCCCACTGATTTTTTACGCCCTCTTCTCGCAGGCGCGCAGCATTCAGCCATCAATGCATTTGCGTTTCGGTTGTCCAAAATGTTTCGGATGTCTCGGATGTGCTGCTCATTGCAAGAAAGCTTGAGTGCAGACGCATCGCTTCAACGCCAGCATCGCTACAAGCATCGGCAGCAAGCTGCTGGAGGCCTGAATGTGCAGTGCAGATAGCAATCCGCATGGACGTGAGGCCAGTAATTCACGCCACATCCTCTGAAGTTCAAGCAAGCCCAAGAAGCAGTGTGCAGTGTCTTTGCGTCTCATATGATTCCCACCCGTCACTTGTAATATGCTGGTATTGCCCAGGCAAGCCTTTTTCCTACAAGTGCACCAGAAGAAGAGAGCGAAAAGACAGGTACGTTTGTGCAGGCTGGTGTCCTTTGAGATCGATCTAGATATCCAGCATCGTTATGAGCACTTCAAGCATCCTCAAGTGTTGTCCTGCTCTTACACACTGGAAGGCCGAAGACGCGGCAGCGAACACGAGCGCTTCTGTCGGACAGTCGTTTTGTGCTCCATGTCGTACGCGTGTGTGTGTGTGTGTGGGGGGTTGTGGAGATCCAAGCGCAGCTGTAATCCGGCCCCGTTCTTCGAGGAGATGAAGGAACCGATCGAAGCACAGAGACATCTACAGCCGAGCCGTCAACGACCAAGAGTGTGACGCGCATGGCCGCGAATTACAGCAGCAGGACTTCAGCCTCAACACATAGTCAGGTGCAGGTAAAATGCATCGCATCACGTCACCAAGCAAGCAGCGCTGTTCGTTTTGGATGTTTTGCACATAATATTTTTGCCAGACAGGAAATTTCCTGCAGCAGAGATTTTACAAGGGATGCTCCTGTCTTTACCCTGGAGAGGAGTTCTGCAGATTTTTGCCGTTGTGCGCAGCAAGGCGACGAGAATCCGCCAGCCTCTGCAAAGGCAAGCATGGCGGTCGTCATGCAAAGCCGGTAGAGTGGACATTCAGCACTCAATTTCTCTATTCGTCCACCCCTTGCATGTGCGGATTTCGAAAAGGAAGAGTTTTCCAAGCTCCTGGCAGATGCTCGGCATGAAACCATCCATCTGACGAGGGAAAATTGAAAGTGCATCTTGCAGATGTGCTCATGGAGTGTGGTACTGCCAGCTTGGTTTTTGCCCGGGAACCAGGAGATGCGGCAAAATCTACGTCTGTTTGTATATCCCTTGACCACGAAATGTGGGAGAAGCCAGCAGCCGCCTCAGCTGCTATGGCATCCTGCACCCCCATGCGCCCATGCCCTCACCAGAAGAATCACGTTTAGTCTGTTTGGAGATGAGGTCAGGCAATCGTGGATACTGGGTGGAAGGAATTTTCTATTCGCGAGCGCTCGCTTCACCCTTGCGAGTCGAAAACCCCGATGCCGCGACCATCTTCTATATCCCAACCTTCACGTCGTGCTGGCGATCTCAGGCTGTCCGAGGTCGCGGCTCGATGGCTCGCACTGACGCTGTTGCTTTGAGGTGCCTGGCCGCCGGGAGGGCGGAGAGCGGGCCGCCAGAGAGCTGCAGAGGACCCTTCGCAAGGCACGGCCTGCCGAGAGCTTGGTGGATTCGGGGAACCGGGTGGGTCTTGTGCGTGTGGAAGGTTGCATCCCAGTGGCCGCACTTTCACAGGCCCGGCCACTGCTGGAGGACACTTGTTCCAAGCCTTCCCACAAGCTATCCCGTGGGTAGACCTGCAATCTGCAGTAGGTATGTGTGCATGCAGGTATATGGGGCGGAGGCATCTTTGGGTTTCTGCACACGCCTCTTGCCGCAAGCATCGTCTTTGTCTGGCAGTTGTGCGCAGCCGCTCCGAACGCTTTGAAACCCATCCCGAAACTCTCAAACCGCTGTGCGGCCCCGGAGCCAAGGACATGGGCAAGGTTGAGCCCAGCTGGTGCCCTGAGCTAACTTCGAACATATCGGATCGCTGCCGCGATCACTGGGCGAATGCCCTTGCGATCAACAGCAGCTCGGCCTGAAGCCTTGGCTCTACGCAACTTTGAGCTTCGAGGATTCTGCTTCAGGGTTTGCGGATTCGGGGTTAGGGTAAACAGGAGAAGCACGTATAGTTTGGGTAGTGGTCTAGTGGTCAGGTGTGATGGACCACCCCCCCACTTTGGCAGCATGATGCATCCATTTGTCCGCAAGGCAGTGTGTTGGCGAACACCGCCGACACGCGTGATCGCCTAAAGTTTGGTGTGCACCTTGGCGGACTCGTATGAATGCATACAGATGGTAACCGCATCACATCAACTGCTTGGCACGACGAGCTTAGGTACGCTTTCAACAGCAAGCTGGACGTTTCATTAGTTTGCAACGGCGACACCGCGATGGCTCAAATGGGTCGTCAGGCCATCGGACCGACTACCGGTAAGCCTGATTTCCTGCTCAACTACTAGACTGCACAGCACGCTCTGAACGCCCTAAACCCCCAGCCTGGAGGTGGTCAAGCACTCGGAGAACCGTCGCTACTCGGTGTTCTTTGCGGGCAAGTGGGACAAGAATTACATCAAGGGGCTGCGCTATGCAGCCATCAGGCTGGACTTTGTGACGTTGGCCCGGATACTGCGAGCTTGAGATGAGATTGCGATTTGCTGATGTGCGTCAGGAGCATTCAGAAGCTGGACTTGAAGAAGCCGGTTCGTATCGAGAAGAAGATGAGCGACAAGGATGCGCCCTTCGGCGCTTCTCCAAATCCATGCGCACATACCGCCGAATGCATCGCTTCCAGTGCTTCCAGTCCAGGACTACCGCCAGAGTCTCCAGAGCAGCGAGCTCTGCCTGGCGCCAAGGGGGAGCCGCGTTTGGTCACCACGACTCTTCGAGATGCACCTTGACAACCGATGGTAGTTGCCAGTTCCGATTCGACTCGCTTCGCGGTATGAAGATAACCGGACTTCGCGCTCTAGCCGGCACTGCGTCGCGGCGCATGACAGTTGTGGATACCGTCTACGTTGCAGTGCAGTGATCGCCTGTCACAGATCTGATCTGCATCACAGTAAACACATTGGACGCTTTTCTTCCTATCGTGGAGAACCTCGGGTCTGGATGGGCATCGTAATGTCCTGACTTCACTATTTCATGTAGGCTAACGGCGCGCAGCATTTTGTAGCCAAGCATAGTTATGTTCAGTCTCTCAGCCCAGAGCCAGTTCGATCAGGATGTGGTTTGGATGCATCCCAGCAGCGTGATTGCAAGAGTTGAGACAACATGTGCGCATGATTATTCTGCGATGATGTTATGTGCTAGTCAAAGAGAATGCCCAAACTCAGGTCATTATAGCTTCTGGGCTACGTGGCGAAATTCAAGTGGGCTAGTTGCAAAGCAGTCTGTTGCAACTTCCGGCGAGAAGGTGCAGGTGGGTGCACTAGGGCTTCATTTGCAGCTGCAGGCAGGTGTAGCGAAGAATGCTCCATGTGCTTGTCATGCCGCACACCGACTCCTGTCGTAAGAATGCTACAAACTCTGCTCCTTCAAGAATCCGGAGCAGCATGTACCCTGGCCCTAAAGAACACACATCACACATCTGGCATTGCTTGTCTCATGGAAAGGTACTACCTTCCTGGGGCGTGCTATTTTGATTGGACTGAGTTTTCCATCATCGTGCCGGAGGAGAACGCTCATCAGGCCGGACATACCCGGTGCATCCTCACAGATTCGGAACCCAAGCCCTGAACCCCAAACCCCAAGCTCTAAACCCTAACCTAACCGCAGACCCTAAACCCTGAACCCTGGGAGCAGCAAACTGTCCCTGCTCCCGCCGCATTGGATATGCTTGGGCTCAGCAAAAGCATTGGGATTCTTTCTTCAAGCTGTATGAACACAGCCCGACTACTCCTCGCGCTGAGAAGTAATTTTTCTGGGTTTGAAGCGTCACGTTCCATAGCAGTATCCGTTGTGCATCGCGGTCGCAGAAAACACTAAGCCCCAATGAGAGGGTGGCACGGACTACATCCTAGAGTATCCAGGCGGGCGAGATCATCCTGCCCTACTTGATGGACCAGAAGAGGCTGACATTGATGAGAAGGATCCGTCCGTCCATCCATCCATCCGTCCGTCTATCCATCCATCCATCCGTTTATCCATTTGTTTATCTCTCTGTCCAATCTATTTTTGTACCTAACCCATCTAATTTATCTAATATATCTGACGTATCTAACCTATCTAACTTCTCCTTACCTGATCTCTCTATTTTTTCTAATCTCGGTCAAGATTCCGTTTCGGGGTCCCTGAAATCAGAACCACAAAATTACAGTTCAGGATATATACAGGTCCTAGCTCCCATCGAATTTCTCCTGAACTGCGCTCCTCCGTACGGGTCCCTCTCCATGAGCAGGCCTTTCATTTCAGGGAGCCTTTGTTGGCAGACGTGACGATCGTACTTGTCAGTGGCCCTCACTTTGGCAGGAGAGGGCTCTTGGAACTTCTATGTTTAAACCTCGGAGTTTCACTCTTCTTGATTGCGTGATCATAGCTTCATATATCAATGGTACATGCGGGGACCACTATGTCAGATCCAGGAGAGTCCTCGAGCTGCGGCACCATTTCCAATGGAGCAGCAAGGACTTCTGGGTTCAGCCCATAATGAGTTTGCTTGCATCTTCGGTAGGGTCCGAGTCAGTAGAGCAATTGCTGCTCCAACGATTGACATCTGCTCTGTGTTTTTGACGAGGAAACTGAGGGTGACGCGTTTGAGCTGGCCTTGCTGGATGTTTACCTGAAGCAGCAGCAGAGTTGCTGAGGCCGCAGGGGTGCTGTCTCATTCACTTTAGATCTTCGGCATAGGACGGCCCACCTGTGTCAACAATTCGCAAGGAGGACATCATAATCTGTGGCAACCCATGAGTCCTCCCCAAGCCTGTGCACCTTTCAAATCCAGTGAGGCTTTTGAAGCATGTTCAGCACTAACTATGCTTTGCGGCCACTTCCGTATCAGCATTGACCGCTGACCTTCGAACCTCCAACTTGCATCCGGAACCCGCATCCAGGCCCGAAGCTGAGGAAACTTGTGTGCTTGATCAAGCGCCCAGGAGTCCCAAGAGACACCTAACCTCGCCAGCACCCAGCCCGTGAAACTCTTCCGACGCGACAGGAGTGCTCCTCGAGGAGGGTCCTGGATGCTCAGGCCGACTAGGATTAGTAACCGTTGCGCATGCCCCTGCAGCTCACGCACCTTCATGCACTGGTGAATGTCGTGGGCGGCTTGCATGACCGTCTCCGCACGCTCAGAAGTCCTTGCATTCCGTTCCTTCTCGGCTCCCACGTGTCCTCTGCGGGGCTGTGTAGCCAACGAGCTGCAACTCCACGTGATACTAAGAGTGGCATTTGCGGCACGCCTCATGGCAGCGTTGTCGGGCACTGGCATGGGTAAGTGCAGCCTGCTCCTCCCGATGCTTGTCACGTCGCTTCAGCATGTTGTGACCCCCCCGGGCATCTCCGTTGTGAAGGAGCAGAAGGCAGATGCTTGACTGCAGACAAGAGCTGCATCAAGGCTTATTTATTAATTTAAGCAGCGCAACAATGCTTGTCGTGGCTGCCAGAATTGCCAGAAGCAACCTCATGCTTGTGATGATCCTCCTCCTCCGCCTCTTCTCATCATCATCATCATCGTCATCACCATCATCACCATCATGTCCACCACCGAAATCGTCATCGAACGCATCATTATCGTCCTCACTCTCATCGGGCATCAGCGTCAGCATCCGCATCGTCGCCGTGAGGATAGCATGAGCTTGGAGTGGCTACCTCAGGTGTTGGAACCACAAAGCTTCAGCTTCGAGGACCTCTTGCACGGTAGTGCAATGCCCGAAGGCATGGAGTCTTGGACCAAAGTCTTTGAGTCTCTAGGGCGAGGTGATCGTCTCCCTGCCCAGCAGCTGAAGCAGATGATGGACGCGAGCGGCATGAGTGGTGAGCTGACATCCGCGTACATCGATCCAGAGTTGAGAAAGGAATTGGGAAACCAAAGTGTGAAGAAGGGGATCGCGAATATCACAGGAAACATGGAGTTGCTGATGAAGGCCGTGCAGCAGGATCCAATGGTGCAGCAGCTTGCAGCTGGTAGCCCCGACATGGCTCAGGTGATCAATAGCCCTGATGCTCTGAAGAAGATTTTCAGCCCGAAGGTCTTGGATAGCGTGCGCAGTGGCCAGATGCCTGACCAGGCTTCCATGCATGCTATCCTGGAGCTGGCATCCGGCAAGCAGGTCCAAAAGGTGGCTGTGCCCACAGCTAGTCCTGCCAGCTTGGTGTTGGATGGGGGTCTGAGGCTGAAGCAGGTGCGTGCCGGGGACGGGAAAACCTTCCCAACTCAAGGAGATACTGTTTCGGTCTACTACGCGGGCTACCTGACAGATGGCAAGCTCTTCGACCACGGCAGCTACAGCTTCGTGTTGGGTAGTTCCCAGGTGATCCCTGGCTGGGAGGTGGCCCTCAAGCACATGAGCCTGGGCCAGCGGGCTGTGGTGCAGGTGCCGCCCGAACTCGGCTATGGCGGCTCCCGTGAAGGCCTGGTTCCGCCGAACTCGGATCTGCTCTTCGACGTGGACCTGCGTGGCATCAACAAGCTCCAGGCCCCTGTCCTGGCCGTTAAGTGAGGCTCCTGTGTAGACCTGTGTTCTGTTGTAGCGATGGCCGAGCCCCAAGTGGTGTGTGGAGAATCTGCATGATAGAACAACCAATATCTCACTCCAGCGCGGCCCGTGCGCAAAAAGTGCAGTCACGTGACGAAGCCAGCACTGAGCTCCGTAGCAACGTGTAACTGGCGCTGGATCTGATGCAAACCTCAAAGCTTTTCCTGAATTGGAGGTGACGGTCGTGGGACTGGCAAAGGCGTTCTCGCGGTCACAAGGTGGCTTCGTTCAGTGAGCTTTGGGCGCAGGCGCAAGGGGCGGGGGCAGTAGCAGAAACCGCGTGGCTGAGGTGCTTCTCCATTCATCCGGAGCACGGGACGGCTGCCCATGCAGACGCATCAATGCTGCTCGTCAGCTCTGCTCCCGTCGCGTCGATGACATGAGGGGGATGATGATGACGATGATGATGATGGTAGCGATAACGATGGTGATAACGGTGATACGGGTGACGGCAGGCTCGCGAGCCAATCTCAGCTCTGCAGACCAAGGTGCTGCACATGCGAAACTTCAACTTGCCATTCGAGTAAGGCTTCGCCCACGAGCATCCTTAAAGCGGATTCTTCACAAGGACAGCGACAGAAACGCCAGTGTGCCTTTGCCTGCCGTTTAAATTGGTGTAGCAGCAGCACATGAAAGGAATGAATGTCCCAAGTGCGGTCAGCAGGAGTCGACGGCTTGCAGCTTTCGAAGCGTGGTGCTTGCAGCTTCTGCGCGGCATTGCAGTCAACTGACGCATTCAGACGACTGCTGCCGGTGATTATTTCCTAGCCATGTTCAACTTTGCAATGGACTTCGGGTTTGGCTGCAAGCGTCTGACGGAATCGTGCTGGAGAACCTCGCCGCGCAGTTCTCCGCGGAGGTGCAGATTCCTGCGGGCAGGGCATTCTACGGCCTCCGGATCGCCATGGAGAACATCCATTCCGAGACGTACTCGCTCCTGATTGAGCAGTACATCAAGGACCCCGGCCGTTCAGCGGAAGGCTCTGTGGGCTGTGCAGTGGATATCAGTGGATGAACCGTGAGAGCGATTGGTGGCTTTTGCTGCCGTGGAGGGCATCCCTTTCAGCGGCTCCTTCTGGGCCCTCTTCTGGCTAAAGAAGCGCGGCCTGATGCCCGGGCCTGACCTTCTCCAAGGAGCTCATCTCCCGCACGAGGGCCTAAACGCGGACTTTGCATGCCATGCTGGAGCACAAGCTTCCAGAAGATGTCGTTCACGAGATGATCCGCAGCACAGTGGAGGTGGAACAAAGACTTGATGACCTAGGACATCAAGTTCGTGGCCGATCGCCTGTTGACGGTCCTGGGACACAGCAAGATCTTCAACTCGTCCAACCCCTTCGATTGGATGGCACGTGGGAGAGTACCAGCGCCTGGGTTTGAGCAAGAAAGTCCTGCTTGTGCTGCTGTTTGCTAGGACCGCTCGGAATTCTGAGGCTGCCCTAGTGGATGTTGGGCCTTTCAGGGTGTGCTTCTGGCGGTCGCACCGGTTCGGAGGGTGTGTTGCCCTGTGACCAGGAAGGCGGGCGTCATGGCGGGGCAGTCTGATCCTCTGACAGCCTTCGCGCTGGACAAAGACTTCTGAAATCCGCTGGAAGCGGAAGCGGGAAGCTGATGGAAGCTGATGGAAGCTGGGGATGGTCAATCGGCATCAATCAACGATTCTTGCAGTCTTCCGCTGCTTCCTGTACGTCTACGTAGTTTTGGCCTATGTTTTTTGGGCTGCTGCTGGAGTGCGTCGTCTGAACACGCAGATGTGGTGTGCAGCCGCTCATGGGACTGAGCAGTGGACAGAATAGCTTTCCTTAGTCGCAGAGCTGCCTTCTCTGAGGTTCTGCGGAGTGACCTTTGCAAGATTTGCAGGCAGCGGTTGAAGCTGGATGCTGGTAGCTGCGGTGGCTGGCAAACACTGGCCAAGCTTTTCTGCAGCCAACGGCAGTCATCCTGAAGATCCGGTGTCCTGCCTGCAGGCCGGTCGAACGCCATGGCGACTGAGATGGCGGCTACGAAGGAGGGCACCCTGGGCATTGTGCACCGGAAGACCTCAGACTCACAGACTCACAGATGCCGCCAATTCGGATGGGTCTGACCTGACCTGGGTTTGAGTCTGGACATTTGCGGAGCCCATTTCATGCTGGGTGCTCTCCGAAAAGGCATTTGCTGGAGCAGAGGTTCTGGAAAACCTGGAAAACCAACCCAGCCTGATCACCATGCCGAGAAGCTTATGCGCCGGCTGATGGCGATCCGTGGCTTTGAGCCGCAGCCATGTTGTGCAGACATGCTTGCAGTGCAGCGGACAGGCTTTGGTGGCTGCTAATGTTCTGGAAGAGCATCCGAGCCCTTCTCACATCGGGTCTTATGGCAAAAGCAACCAGCAACTCCTTACCCAAGGGCGGGTTCAAGCCTCCCTCGCTTTGGTCAAAAAGAAGTGGGGGTGTTGAGCTCGTGTTTGAACCCTAATCTCCGGACCACAAACCCCTAAACGTGTACTTGTTCTCGTGGCTAACAGGCTCAAGGAGCTGAATCTCTGCTCAAGCTCCTGGTCCTTGTTCCTAGCCATCCCCGAGCAGCCCAGAACGTGCACCAACCCTAAGCCCTAAGAAACCCTAAGCCCTTCTGAGCCTTACCCTCAACCCCACAAGCCCTAACGCCTGAAGCGCCTAAGCCTAAGCTCCATGAGAGCGGGCTGGGCTTGCCGGGCCTGCCGCAGCCCTGGCCTCGGGCCAGGGGTCCCTGCCGCTTGCTTTCATGGACTCTAGGGAAATCAGCTAAGAGGCTAAGAGGCTCTGCACCTTTTGGGGCGATAGCAAAGACACGCTCTGCGTGCTGACAGAAAACTTAGGATTCGAAGTGGCAATCTTAGTCTAGTCGTGGGATGGCCATGACACCTCTTGGAGTTCTGGGGATGATTGTGCTTATTGTGGCAGCAACACCAAGACAGGAATGGGAATGCTCTGATGGGAACGGGTATTGCTGCTGGTGATCATGCAGAGCCAATGCATCACAGCGAGCAGAAAAGCCGGAGAAATAGATGGAACCCTAAACCCTGAACCCTGGTCAGCATGTTCATAGCCACAGTGCTTGCAGACCATTGCCTTAGAGTCATCTTACCGGTGCTAGCAAAGACCCTGAGCCCTAAACCCTAAACCCTAAACCCTAAACCCTAAACCCTGAACCCTAAACCCTAAAAAAAAAAACCTCACTCCCTTAATCCCGAGCTTCCGAGGATGACCGAGGCAGAGGCGGTTGTCGTAGGCGTCCGCGTTCGGCCCTTCGCTGAACGCGCAGCCTGGGCTGCTTTACGGTTTAGGGGTTTAGGGGTTTAGGTTTAGGGTTTAGGGGTTTAGGGTTTAGGGTTTAGGGTGGGTTTGTCGGGAACCAAAATGCCACCCAAACCATCATGAGCTTTTCGGGTGCCCTCATGTGGTGTATTGCTTTATGACAGGGTTGTGCGGCTTGTGGTTTCTGTTTGCGTACTTTTTTGGGGTCCGTAGTTCGTGTTTTTTTGGGTTTTGCAGTCGCTTGGGTTCCCTAAAAAAAGGGTTGCGGTGCTATTTCCTGGTGCTTACCCCAGGTAAGATAGTGTGAATACCAATTGCGCCCAAGGAGATTCAAAACCATGCCACGCTCTGCATCAGCATGGGCCAGAAGTCGACCTGCATCTACGATAGCAGCTTGTCGGCAAGACGCAATGTGTACTTGTAGCAGCAGTCAGCCCGGGCTTGAGTGCTGCCATCGGTACTCCTGCTTCGCGACATATTATTGCTATCAGTGCCTGAATGTTTGGCCCAGGTTCCGGGAAGGAGCAGATGTTCACCTTCGATGAATCCTTCTGGAGCCACGATGGATATGAGGACGACGGCACGGGATATCTCAGGCTGGGACCTCTTGCTACCCCTTGCCATTGCTGCTACTTGTAGGAGTAGGCTAGCAGTAATCATGTTAAGGAGCATTTCTTGCGAAGTTGAATGCAGCTCCTGTACACAAGCAGGCCCACACCAGGGAGCCAGTACGCCGTCACTCGGTCTCAGTGGGTCTTTGGATCAGAGCATTGATAATGCAATCCTTGTCATCTTAGCAGCTTCAGATTTTTCACGACTGAAGGCTCCGTCATGTACCATAAACGAAACTGCCTGCACAGTACGTGCAGCAGCAGCAACATCCAACAGCAGAAGGTTGAATTAATGGGCCGCAATGCGACATGAGGACATCAACAGAAACAGCCGTTTATGCTTGCTGTCGCAACAAGAGAAACATGGTTGCCCAGAGAACATGTTTTTTGGTTTTCTCATTGCTTTGGCACCATTTTGGCATTCAGTTCAACTCGAAACGTCTAGAGCCTCTGGGGCTCTTCCGTGTGGTCCTGCAATCCTCGGCTTTACATAAATGCTTTCGATTTAGGGGCCGGTCGATCAAATAGCTCGAAGTGCCTCAAATCCAACTAGCGCCGTACTCTTCGCCCTCTCGCATTGGTTTCCCTGTGCTCTCGCTGTACCCAGTGTTTCATGGGGTTTGGGAATCTTGGGTTGGTGTGGGAGGGTCGTTCTGGTGTGGTCTTCCGGTGTTTGCTCTGCAATTTGCCATTTGCGCTGGCATAATCTCCTGTACCTTTCCTGCACATCTGAATACAAAGCACATGTGTGCATGCGGGGCTTAGCTGTGAATTGTAGCAGAGGCAGGTGTTGACAGTACGGGTGCGCAGCTGTGAGTAGATTCTGTCGTTTTCTGCCCGTCTAAGGATCAGAAGTACGTTTTCGACACTTTTGGCAGGAGGGTACTGGATAATGCCTGGAATGGCTATCACTGCTGTCTTTTCGCATACGGACAGACAGGCACGTGACCGCGAGAGCTGACATGTCTTTGCGGCGGATGCCGCCGTCCTCGTCAAGCCCTGTGAAGGTTCTGGCAAGAGCTACTCCATGGTTGGATACGGCAACAACAAAGGTATTGTGCCGATTTCCTGCGAGGAGATTTTCCGCAGAATCGCAAAGGACGATGGCAATGGAAATTCCTACGAGGTCCGAAAAGCGAGAGATGTCGAAGTGTGAGGTTCCTCCACGCGTTGCAGCTCGGAGGTCATGGTTTCCGCCATCGAGATTTACAATGAAGCAGTGCAGGACCGATGGATACCCGTGCAGAGGAGGTCATGAAAAGCAAGGCACACCTGCATGCGCAGCAAATCTGCACAGCAGGACCTGCTTATACCAGTTGAGCAGCGGCCACGAAAGGGCTTCGAGATTCGCGAGTCCAAAATCTTAGGCTCGATGGGAGCATGTCATGTTGGCTGTTCGCATGTATGTATAATTGCGCTATATAATCACCTCCTGCTTATTTCTGTCGGCTTGACGGGCGTCAGGAATCTACATCGACGGGATCACAAAGAGGCTCGCACCATGAACAGAGGCGTATATGTGCTCTTTTCCGACTCTAACTATACATATTCTACGATAGCTTGGAGCTTCTGCCAATGCTGACGGGTGCTGTCAGCAATGATACGCAAAAAAGCCAAACCCACGCAACGAAGTACACAGTAGAGCAACATGTTCTTGTGTGCAACAACGACGGCTTCTGTCTAACAGTGCCGCATCAGTGGATGGTCATGCAGAAAATGTCCTGTAAAACCCCAACAACCAATAGCCTCAACACATACTGTAATTCATTGCGAAGTCGCGTGTGCACTGCTCTTTTGCGGTCTCCCGACTTGCCTGCTTCTGGCCGCACGTCGCTGCTTCGGGAGGCCAGTCGAGTCGTACCAGGCCATCCATGATACCATCGAGGAGTTGAGCACTATGCCCGAGACCCTAAACCGGGGAGAATGTTCACAGCAGTTGTCTTACGCCAAGCTGGTTATTGTGATGGCCACATATGGCCACTACCCCTGTTGTGACCCTTAGTATGCCTTGCTATATTGCAACTGCTGATCTTGTTGCTTCAACTCTTCATATCCTTCCTAGTCTTGGTCTCTCAGTTGGAGTTTTTGATACCCAGCACAGGAGGCCACGACTCATCGAACAGTCGGATCCACTCTGATGCTACTCGGATCAGTTTCAAGAAGAATCGCCATCTGTCATCCATCGGATGTTGGCTGGTTCTTCTGTGCTGACATCGTGCGATGTGATGTCGATGGCTGTGCATGACCCTGCGTGCATCAAGGAACGCCACCTCCAGTCGTGCGCACACGGTGCTGATGGTGGAGTTCAAGGCTGTGAGTGCAGGAGACCGGCTTAGGTGTGATAAGTCTCCTAAGACCCGGAACGACACCATCATCGTTTCAGCTCATTCACCTCCAGGATCTACGCGTGTCTCCATGATCAACCTTGTCGACTTGGCAGGCAGTGAGAAGGCTCTGATCAGCAAAACTCACATCGACTAGTCTTGGAAGAACTCGGAGTGGCCGCAGAGCAAGCCAGCTGAGTACAAAACACCTCAAAGTGGGCATTATTATGCCTCCGGCAGGTGAAGCACACTGGTGCAGAAGGAGAGCGAATGAAGGAAGGAGCTTCGCGGCTGCAACTTCGGGAAGCGCTGAGAATTCCGCTTTAGAAGTCTCTTCACTCCAATCTCAGCTGACTGAGGCAATGATAAATAAATCCTTGCACCTTTCCTGCATATAAAACGCATGTTGGTGGTGCTTGCGCCCTTTGGTCGCTGTCCAGCTCAGGAGTGCTCTGGGTAATGTCATTGAGAAGCTGGCCGAGAAGTCCACGAACCCGAAGAAGGTGCCTAGGCTGAGGGGTTTAGGGCCTTTGGGCTTAGGCTACTTAGGGTTTAGGGTTTCCTTAGTTGCGGACAGCGAGGGTCCTTCCGTGGGTTACTGGCCTTGAGCCAAGGCGGCTGTGATCGTTGTCCCCTACCGCGAGTCCAAACTTACCCGGCTGCTACAGAATGCGCTAGGCCTGATGGGAGGTCGCAGACTCCCTGAGTGCTGCTTGGACTTCTCTGCTGAGTCCAGGTGGCTCGAGCAAGACCATCATGATTTGTGCGCTTTCGCCTGCATCCTCGAACTATGACGAGACACTGTCAACCCTGCGCTATGCAGATCGTGCCAAGAAGCTGCCTGGCAGTCTTCAGTAAGGAACCACGGTTTGGTCCTGGCCGTTGCACATGCTCCGGGGGTTGGCTGTGTGGCTGGGGGCTAGGATCAAGAACAAAGCAGTCATCAACGAGAACCCGCAGGCCTTTGCGTCGGCAGACGCGGGATCTGTGAAGCACTGGGAAATACTATGCAGCAGTGTCTGGGTCCCGCGAAGTTGTCATCCATTGTGTCATCCATTGGCAGGAGAAGCTGATGCGAGAGCTGATGGTCGCTTGGTCAACATAATCGTTAGGGCCCAAGTTCATCATTTCGTGTCACAATGCCTCCTGAGGAGGAGAACCAGAAGCTGAGGGACATGATGGCAGCGCTCAGCGCAGGCCAAGGCTTTGATGCCCAAACCTTCGAGAACCTGGGAAAAAAGCGGTGGCCTCAGCACTCCAAACGCATCGCAGAGACCTCAAGTCCCTGAAGCCCTGAACCTGAGCCCCAAGCCAAATCACTGCTTTCTCGTATTGCAGCGTATGCTTCTTGGTGCTGTCTCCACCTATCTAGTCTACAGTTTGCAGCGTGTGCTTCTTGCTCTCTGTCCCTATCCCGCTTGTGCTCTCTGGCCCTATCCCGTTTGCAGCGTGTGCTGCTTGGGGCTCTCCGCTGCTGTCCTGTTTGCAGCCCGTGCTTCTAGGTGCTCTCCAGCGCTATCCTACATGCAGCGCGTGCTTCTGTTCTCGAACTGAGGCAGCGGGAAATCGCTGAGGCCGAGGCAGCTCTGAAGGTGACGCGGGGGCGGGACTTCGGGCGAGACTTCGCCAGAGCTCATCTCATGACTCTTTTAGGAGATGCAGAAGAGCTGGGCCGAGCGGCTACAAGAGGCTCCGTGGAGAGGGACCCTAGATGCCCTAGATCTGACCTGAACTCCGCATGTCGCAGGACAAGGTGCGCCAAGAGGAGAAACACTCCCATCGGCGAGCCTCGGCTGCCCTTGAGCCCGTGGCTGTTCTTGCAGAGCCCTTTCTAGCTTGCAGGGACGACGATCCCACCAACCGTGCCCATGATGGTGAATCTGAATCCCGATGCCCAACTGCAGGGTCGAGCGACTTGGACTGCAGAGGTTGCCAGGAAAATGTGATCTTTGCAGATGTGGGCACTGCAGGTGAGGTACTATTTTCCGGAGGGCAAGAAGACAATCATCGGTGGACCTGAGCAGGGTGATTCGGATTCCGTGCCTCCGTACAAAATTGGAGGTGCAATGTTGTGAGAGGTCGGGTAGGCAACACCCGATGATGACGTGCGGCACTATTGCAACTTGAGCGAAGGAGAGTAAGAACGACGGGACTTCCGACAGCAGTGAGGCAGGGTCTTTGCAATGTTGCAATCTTGTCAACTTGCTACATAGTTCTGTGGCTCATAATTCAGCCATACTCAGGAGAGCCGGTTTACTCGGCATCCACACCATCCCCTTTACTCATGTTTCCATATGTGCACGCAGGACACGGAAAGCTCTGAGAAAGAGCCTGCGCCTGCTCCAGATGTATCCTTGCTGGGTGCTGGCATCCGGAGGCTCATGCCTCCAGAGAAAAGAAGCCTCATGTAGCCGTCCAGCCTGGAGGCTTCATGCCAGCATTGTGAACGAGGACAGCCGCTGTGTCCTGACAGCGCTCAGCATGGATGCCGCGAAGGCTTCGTGCATCTTTGCTGTCTCTGCTTTGGGATTCCGAAGAGTCAGAACGACATCCGCACCAAGCCTAAAATGTGGCGAGGGTGTCAGTGTGTGAGGCCACGTGCTTGAACGGCTTCCCGCTAGACCAGCTCTTGCAGGCCAGAGGGCAGGGATATGATGTGACTATTTGTAACCTACAGAATTTGAGAACTGGCGAGCTTCCGGCAAGGACCCCAAGCCCGTGAACCGCGAACTGCTGGGAAACGGTTTGGATGGCCTCGAGCTGAAGCACCGTGATCACCTGAAGTTCGGCCCGCCACCGAGCCCACGAGATATAGCATTGTCACAGTGCTCTGGGACAAGTTTATCAGAGACGGAATCTCTTTCGGGTTATGGTCGGGGTGTCACCGAGGCCCTTGCTTTTTTGTCTTCGTGAAGCCCACAGAGGGCAGCGCGGAGGCGCAAGCTGTGACGCCCTGCGCCTTCTTTTTCTTAATGATCTTAAGCCCAATCCTAGGCAGGAGCCCCGCCCCGAAGCCCTAAACCCTAAACCCCTAAACACCCCAACAGCTGTGAAAACACCTGAGCCCCAAAGACTGGGAGGCCCTGATCGCCAGTGGGGAGGCCGACTTCTTCGAGGCTCAGCTCCCTGGCTAAAAGCTCAGTTCCAGTTTGCAAAACTGGGTTTAGGGTGTAGGGGTTTAGGGTTTAGGGTTCCAAAGGGGCTGGGTGTTAAGTTCAGCTTAATTCAGCCTCGTCGAGCAACAGACGGGAGCGCCCGGGGACGGAGGCAAACAGAATCCTTGCAATTGAAGTAACGGGCTTGCTTCTACCGACAGAGGGGGGATCAACAAGGGCGAGAGCAGGCCGGGTTGGGGGCGAGAAGATGGGGAGAAGGCCCAGCAGCGGGGGGAGAAAAGACCTTGTAGGGGGAGGAAATCATGCTTCAGGGTGAGGAGCCGCAGCAGGGGACGCGCTCGCGGATACCCAGTGGCGGAGAGATGAAAGAGCCTTTCAAGGGGAGGGCCCGACTAGGACTTCATGCAGGTTTTCGGAAAAAAACGCTTTCGCTTTGCGGGAATCCACGCTAAGGGGCGAAAGGGAGGCTCGGCAGACGACAGAGACCCGGCGCCTGAGAGGAAAAGGCCGTTCGGAGGAGATTCGGCACGGGCCCTGCAAGCAGACGGACAAAAAGCATGAACAACTTTTCTTTCCCTCCCCGCGAACGTGGACGTTTTCCTGCACGAGGACCCTCAACGGCGGAAATGGGGCCTCGATCCACGGCAAAGAGACCCGGCAGCGGGTGAAAAAAGACCCGCGCCAGGGACAAACAGAAGGGAGGAGAACTCCTCACCTGCATGTAGGAGCGGGTGCAAACGAGACCCAAAACGCGAAGACAAGTGGCGCGGTGGCAAATGAGATCCAAAACAGGCGGACAAGAACACAAAGCCCGTTCTAAGCAGGGTTACATGATATAGAAGTTATATTATATCATATAGTTAGTTATACAAAAGCCCTGGCATATGGGCGTCAACAAACAGTTAGAATTTACATTACATACACTGTAGCATTATTGGGGACTCAAAGGGGCTGATGAACCTATGTATGTATGTATGTATGTATGTATCTATCCATCTATCCCTTTATCTATCTCTCTACAAAACTAATCCAAACTACTCTAACCAAGTCTAACCTAATCTAATCTAGTCTCATCTAGTCTAATCTATCTATGTATCTCCGTACCTGTACGTACACATACGCACACTCCGACATACCTACCTACACACACACATATACATACGTATATATGTATATATATATATATACACACACACATACACACGCACATATATATATACACACATACACATACATATACATATACATACATATATTCACAAACTCATACAATACACAACAGAGCAAGCCTAAGGCAATGTAACATAACTTAACGTAGCGTAATGTAACGTAGCGTAGCACAACATAACATAACAAAAAAAATAACAAAGCATAACATGCAACGACATGACATAGCACTTGCGCAAGGTAGATTGGTGGATGGATAGGTAGAGGATAGGGCAAGGGATGCTCGTACCAGTACCTTGTGTTTTTTTGAATTTGCTGGAGTTTTGCATTTGACCTCAGGATGGAGGAGACCAGAGCGAAGAGGTCCAAGCTCCAGGGCAAATCCTTGCTGCAGTTTCCTTCTTGCCAAGACGTTTAAAGGAGGTTTAGGGCTTCGGCTTCGGGCTTATGATTTAGGTTGGGGGGGTTTGGCGCTTTGAGGATGCCTCAACCCCCACCTCGAATTTCAAGACACCCGAACCCGGAAGCCTAAAGCACCCAAATCGTCGAGCTTCCGACTGGAGTGCCTTTGTGAGGTCCATGACTGAGAAGCGTCTGCGACAAAGCTTGTTCTCGCCGAACCAAGTTCTTCCAGGCCGAGTAGTGAGGTCTTGTTCTACCTAATTTTTGAGGTTTTATTTCAAGCAAGATAAATGGGGGTGTGCTATGGCATGGTTGTGAATGGCAGAGCAGGGCATACTACTGCCAAATATGTTCGGAGTCCCCAGAAGTTGCCCGGAAGATCAAGATTTCACTTCAGCAGCCAGGGCCCCCAAAATGAAGAACAGACCCTCGGTTTTTGCTTCTGTTCTTCAGGACTCGACGAGATGAGGGACATTGCAGAGGCCCCGATGTGCATAGTCTTGTGCATGCGAAGCAGCAGACGTAGCGTCCGGGTAGCTGTGGGATGTTCTCGGACGGGATGCACGAGTTGCAGGAGCTGGAGCAGAAGAAGAGAGAGCTTCAGATGAAGGACCACGGCGCCCGACGGTGCAAAGCTGCAGCGGTACCCGTCGTAGATGTTTTGCAAGAGCCCTGCTGCATGATGCACTTGATCATAGTAATAGGTTTGAGTCTCCCACGATATGTGGCTCGAGTTGGACAGCCTTGTACTAGTGCCAGCATTGGCATTAGTATAGTTCCAAAGAGAGCCCGACCTGTCAGATCCCGCAGGATGCGCTGCTGCGCGCCAAGGACGAGGAGATGGAGCAGCTCCGCTCGGAGCTGGATGCTTTGCGTGAAGGCCTCATGTCCGGGCGGTAAGTCGTTTCGCAGACATCTCGAGGAAACATCCGTGCCTGTCAACTATCCATGTTGGATGCTGGCACTTGGCACTGGCCACTCCACACAGCAACTTCTTTTGAAGATCAACCTCTGTGCCTGCATATGCTCCTCCATTTTTTCAACGCAATCCAAAAAGTGTCAGTGGTCTAGTCTCGGACATTGATTTCTAATATTGTCTAATGTACCAGGACTACGTCCGGGCGGCTTGGCTGAGTTGGTGGAATGCCGAAGGGGTACCATCGCCTAGTGCCATGCAGTCGCTGAGGTTACGACAGCGGCCTGGCGGGCCGGCACAGCAAAGTCTCAGTTGCCATTGACAGCACTTTCGAGGCCCAGATGCACCAGCCATCCAGCTTGAAACATCATATGGCCCCGATGCCAACAAATGCAGGATGCGCTGGCTCAGCTGAGCGCTGTCGAGGCGATGCATCCCGGCGAGGAATGGCTTTCAGCTTGTTGATGCGACACTTCCGAAACCCTCGTTGGGTCAAGGTTAACGGCCTGCGCCCCGGGCGCACTGCAGCGTGCTTCCCCGAAGCGTCTCGGCTTTGCCCAGAGTTACAGCGTAATCTTTCGACAGCCAAGCCCAAAGCCCACTCGCGGGTTGGTTGAACGGTTCTTCGAGCCTTCAGCACATTGAGATTCAATCGCTATTGAACGCACATGCCCATTCTGTGCCGGCTTGCAGAGCTTATTCAGAGCGCCTCTTGCATGCCAAGGAGCACCGAGTCTTCGTCGTGATGCTGCTGCTGCTAATGATAATGCCTTGATGCCACCAAAGTTATTAGTGGCGAGAAATTGCCTCTTTGCAGCTGAGCAAGAGGTCGGGTGGCCGAAGTAATTCGACAGCCCACAGTTTTCGTGGACCATCCCCTGAGTGGAGTGGGCCAGAAAAGATCAGCATGCTTCTCTGAAAAGCTCAACGCATAGCTCAAGATCAGAGCTTGATGACCCGGGCAGAGTTCACGTGCAGCCTGTTGAATGTGGCGATGGGGGGGATGGGGGGATGGGGGGGATGTGAGCTGCTTGCCCAGGCTCGCAAGGACCGAGGAGGTGCGCTGCTCCACGGTCTGGGGCCCCAGCACCGTGACTCCGTGAGGGAATCTGGGAGTTGTCAACACGGACCACTCTGAGCACTCGCGTGTCGGCCTCGATCCCAACCTTCCGGCTCTCAGGACATGCTCCTCGTCAACCCGAACCGGGGCTTCGGTTGGCACCAGGTCAGCCCTGCACATCATGGCATAAAATAGGGCACCAGGCATGGCGCAGACCACCAAAGGGCGCTTGCAGTCGTATGGGCTTTGGGGCGAGAGCTTTCGCGTCCAAGAGACCCCCAATTTAATCCGAACCCTACACTCTCAAGCCCTACGCCAAAAGCATCCTCGAGCCCTAAACTCCACAGTGAAGGACAACCAGAACGGGCCCATCGAGTTCGATGATGCGATCCGATGGTCGGCTCCTCAGGCTTCCCCACCAGAAGAGTTTTCCTGTTGCGACCACCACGATGACGACTATTCTGCCACAGCTGTTGCGACTGCTCTGGGAGAGCACTACCGGGCGCCAGCCCCAGCACCAGCACCTTCGCCGACCGCCTCCACCGCCACCACCGCCACCACAGCCACCAACACCGACTGCATCGCCACCACCACTACCACCGGCAACAGTGGCACAGCGTCTGGTCCAGGCTTTTTTTAGTCCCATCTGCCTTATTTTTCAGTTAGCATGGCTTTTGTTATTCTAAAGGTCATCCAGAGAGCAGATGTCGGCTGAGGTGGGTGGCCATGGATGCTTGTGGTCAGGCACGCTCCAGCTTTTTAAGCTTTGCAGCGTGCTGCCCCTTTTAGCCGTCAGGATGGCATTGGTGCTCCTGAGTACTTGCTGGGATCTCACCGCAACAAGTCTGCCCCTTGGGTTTCTGAGCACCGCGAAAACAAGGGGGGGGGGGCTTTCATCAACATGCACCGAGCGACGTTCGCATGCCTATTTTAGGTCGGTCAGCAGCGATGCCGCCCACCTGCCCTGTTTTGCAGCCCACTCTGCAGGATGCTGCAGTCAAGTCGCTTCATGCTCTGCTTGTCGTTGCAGGTCTTCGTGAAGCTTGAGGACCCTGCAGCTCGTTGATAGCGTCAACGATAGTGTTAATATTTCTCCGAGTCGTGCTTTGCAAACTCGGGCCACTTTGGGTAAACACTTTCTGGCAGGACGGAGACCTCTCAACCTATCCTCGAAGCACCAGGTGTGCTGGGCGTAGTTTTGTGGGTGCACCAGTGCTCAAAGAGCTGCCAGAACGCCAGGTACACTCCCGAGCCAGGAGATTTGATCATCTGGAATGCCCGCACCAGCGCGGAGCCCAGGGATGACAGAATCCTGGGGTTTTCCGTGCAGCACGAAGCCACAAACAACGCGCTCTCTGCAGTTCACCGCATCGTGGCGCCTCCGGGGCAGAAGTGGGTGGACCGACCCTTGTGCCTCCTCCCTCGAGCGGCTGCGGTGTCCCTCTTTTCAGAGTACCGGGACTCGGATTTCGTTTGCTCCCTCTCTCGCTCTGCGAGGACGGCACTCAGCGGCGCGCCATCGGAGGCACCATGGCCAAGGCCATCAAACGCACAGCAGCATGCGCAGCAGCAGCCCGCAGCTCCTTCTGAAAGATGTCGCCCCGGAGGCTGGTGCCAAGTACATCAACAAGGGCGGTGCCAGCGGCATCAGCGACCTTGCAGGCGGCGTGTATCGCAGAGTTCGTGCTCAGATTGCCTCAGCTTTCTTAGCATCCAGGGCATACCCAGAAGAACGGCGAAGAGCTCGGAGGCCTGAGCCTCAACCCCTCAACCGCCGCACTTGGTCCATGATTCGATTTCACCTGCCGTGCAGCATGCGTGCAGCTGCAGCTCCTCGTGTCCAAAATGCTTAAAGCGAAGCAAATCAGGCGCCAGGAATGCACGGATGCACCCAGGCCCCTATTTCCCACGCATTTTTCCCGAGCGCGTTCCAGAGGAGGAGGCTGGACAGTCGGGCAGCATGAGCTCCGCCGTGGGTACCATTTCTGTGAGACATAAGGAGCATGAAATATTCAAGTTCTCGCTCGCAACTCTTTGAGTGCCCACTGCCGAATTGGCTCAAGCCCGTGCTCTTCCCTTCTCTCTTGCAACAGGGCCAGAGGCTGAGAGGCTGAGGTGCATAGGCTGCCATCGAAACTTCCGTCCGTGTGAGGCTGCTCTCATTCGTCATGCATGGATACGCAGACAGGCCTGGTTATATAATTTAATGTTTCTGCCATGCTTGGGCGATGATATTTTCGCATGTACTCTCCGTTACTAGCATTGTGATTAACGTGTGTCGGGCCGAAGAGCTCTTGACATTGCCAGTATTATGTGCACTTCCTTGCCTCGAATCTAGGCTTCGAGTGGATCTCTCGCACACGAATCGCACCGTCGACACATCCCTGCATCATTTCGTCGTGCGGCCTCCTGCGAACCCACCCGCAAAGCGTAGTCACTGATTCCCTGCAAAGCACACGGCGGATTTCTGCATCCATCTTGAAGGCAAGCTGCGGCTCGACGCACAGCAATCCTGGCGGAGTCCGCCGTACGTTCTGCCAACCAGGTGGATTCGCAAGACACTACGCAGGTAGACAGTAGAAGCGAAGAGGTCGAAAGACCTGTACCAGAAAGTTCCATGAACACCTATCAACACATATCAACGCCAATATTCACAAGGTGTGCATAGCAGCGGGGACGGGGAATGACGGGGACTAGCAAGCTTGCAACAGCCTGAATACCGTAGCCGGGAGTTTAAGCATGTGAAACGGAAGCATGGCAAGGTTCCCGGTCGAGAAAGGCATTGCGACAAGGGGTATTCCTGCGGATGAAACCTTTCGGGGAAAGTGTGCAGGGACTTGCAGCGGCCAGGTCAGAATGCCTTAGTTGGTAATTTGGCGTGCGAGGCATGGCAAGGCTTCTAGCCAGGATTCGAGACAGTATAGCGGCAAGGTGTATTTCTGCGGGAATCTTCAATATAAGGGTCGACGGCTTGAAGCAGCTTGAATCTTCCAGCTGATCGGCTGTACACTGAAGATTTCGCGACATACGGTTTGGGGATCTTCGATTTTCAGTCTTCGGTGGAGTGCATTGAAATTGAATTGGGTTCGCGTTCTGACTCGAGTTGGCCTGTCCTAAGCAGACAACATATACATATAGTCACTTTATTAGATAGATTTGTATAAGGTAGACATATGTATATGTATATGTGCATGTACGAAAACTGAGTATACAAAGACATGTAAATATGCATATATATATATATGCATACGACTCGTATACAGATAAACAGACAGAAACCGGCATGTCTCGAAAGTCTTTGTGTTGATGGAGCAAAGAGCTGTTACATGTCATCGCACAAAGATGCACAACCATACAGCTCTGTGAGAAGATGCAAGTACATGCCGTGGAGTGCTGTCGACCATGCGAAGGTCCGCGGCACTACACCTGTCTTCCCCAAGGATGACAGGACAGCTTCATGTTGCGCACGGCAGAAAGAGGGGCTCTATTACTGCATTCCGAGCGTTGAGGATCAAGCGCTTGCTGCGTGACGCCCTCGATGCGGCGGCAGATCCTTTGAGTAGCTACTTGGAGGCCAGCCGACCTGACCTGCAAAGCGCGCAGTCCCGGCCGTCCTGGCTTTCTGCCCGCCTTGCAGCCGTACCTGGACCTGCGACAGGAGTTGGACAACGATCATTTCGAGCAGCTCATCGATGCTTTCCGCCCACACGAAGTGCGCATGCTAGTCGGGAGGTGCTGTAAAAGCAGACCGAGAGACGTGCTCTTGAGCCAGCAAAAATGTTTGCGGCATGGTTCAGGTGCGTTGCGAGACTTTGGTTCAGTCCCGGAGTCATTCAGAGCTTTTGTCCAAAGACCCTGCAGACATTCAGGGCTCGATCGCTTGCATCATGTTCACCGGATGTCTGTGGCAGTACCAGGAGGGCAGGAGTGGTGGTGGTGGTGGTGGTGGTGGTGGTCGTCGTCGTGGTAGTGGTAGTGGTAGTCGGAGTAGGAGTAGGAGGAGGAGGAGGCGGAGCAGGAGCGGAGTAGGAGTAGGAGGCAACAGGTAGGAGTAGGAGTAAGAGTAGGAGGAGCAGTTGTAGTTCTCACGAAAGCTAGCTCTGTGGAGCTTGCGGGAGTTGTCGTTTACCATTCACTTAGTAGGAGAGACCTAGGTCAAAAACGCACGCAGGACCTTATCTGGTCCGTTTCCAAGAGTTAAGGGGGGGGAAAGGGGGGGCCCCCCCTCTCGCCACCTCGAAAGAACCCCCCCCCGCCCTGCAACATTGGACAAGGATGGACAAGGTGACCCCCCCCCAACCTATGGTCCCCCCCTTCCCGCCACCATATGGTGCGCCCCCCCTCCTCTTCTTACCAGAAGGTGCCATCAGAACAGATTACACCTGCATGCCTGCGCAGCATGCAGCACGGTGAGGTTCAGGCGCAAAGGCATGCACTAGAGGTTGAAGCTCAAGCACAACGCGCGGTAGCGAACACACAAAGCCAAGCTAGCGAGTTCGCGTTGCATGCTCGAGATGCTGTCTTGCAGGCGAACCGAGAAATCGACATGCTTCGCCAACTGTTACAGCCGAGAGATCAAACGATCGACCGGTTGACGCGCGAAAACACATGCGCAAGCCAACAATGGCGCGGATCATACACCAGCAGCTTCGAGACCCCCATTGCTTCCCTCACCTTCTGCATCTGGCCACTCGCCATCACAAGCTTCTCACGTCGAGTCTCAGGGCTCTGTCGCGTCAGAGCTCCGAAATGAGATGCGAGAAGAGCTCCGTCAGAGTATGGATAGAATGCATGAAGCAGTTGTCACCATGACGCAGCAGGTTGGTGAGGCCATGCAAACCATGCAACAGCAAATCAACGTACTGACAGCGCAAATCGCCAGATCATCCCATGGATCTGTCGAGGGCGTTGCGCCCGACACATCATCACATGCATCTCGCGCGTTCTTGTCCATTTTCCGCGTCTTCTAGAATCAACAGTGAGGGGATGCAGCCTGCTCTGGAAAGCAAGCTGAACTGGTCCAGCAGCGACCGGTGTACCTTGCTCAACAACCAGGTCATGGACTTGCTGCCAGTCTGCGTCCCTGCATCCCCTGCGCACCTTCACCACCGACAATCAGCTAAGCTTCCGCACAGGTCCTGCCACCCCACCAGTCTGAGCGAAAAAACTGCAACATGACACAACCTGCTTTTTGCAGTCGTTTGCTCTAGCTTTCGTAGCCCAGTTCTCAAGCAGTAGTCGAAGTAGCAGGCGGCAGCAGCAACAGCAGGTGTTGTTGTTGACGTTGTCCCCGCAACTCTACTAGTAGTGGTAAAGGGTGGTGGCAGCGACAGGGGTCGGGTAGCCGTAGCGGTAGTCGTAGTCGGCGTGGTAATGGCAGTGGTACTGGCAGTGGCAGTGCCAGTGCCAGTGGCTGCAGCAGAAGTAACAGCAGCAGCAGCCTTAGAGAAGCAGCAGCTTTAGTAAAAGTTGTAGTAGTATAGTAGTAGGCAAAGCCAGCTCCAGTTGCAACACCACGACTTGCAATCAATTCTTGTGACCATGCTGGCAGTCACTTCGGAGTCTCGCGATGCTGCAGGTACCTAGGGATGCTTACGTTATCGTGCAGGGTCATTACGTGCAGAATGACAAGCCGGGACTGTTCGTGCTGGAGGCCCTGCCTTGTTCCGTACGGTTTTGAGGGAAGCCCTTGTCAGAGCTTGATAGCAGGATGGCGAGCTGGAAGCTCTGAAAGCAGACAAGTACGAGGTGCGTCGTCAGAGATACGAGTCTCATTGTTTCGTGCGCATGTGTCGCCTTCTCTAGACCCCCGCATGCTTGGGTTCCTGACCTTCCCAATTCCAAATCTCGAACCTCTGGTTCCCAAGCTTCATCGTGTCTACCTCTGGTTCCCAAGCTTCATCGTGTCTGTGTGTCAGGAGAAAGTTGTGCAAACGTACACGGAGCGCGGCTCTTGGAGACAGCACAGTGCAAAAGAAGCTTAGACTTGAATCACTTGAAGCAAAAGAACTTTCGAGCCTGAGGCCCGGCAGCATCTTCGGTGAGCTTGCGGTCCTCCACCAGGCCCGGTGACAAGCCGAAGATCCCGGAACCACTTTGCACGCCCAAGGCCCCGCGTGCGGCGACCGTGGTTGCACGAACTGCGGGGACCTCGAGATTTAGTTTCGTCCAATGAGTCGGCACAGTGTTGCCACGAAGGATGCGGTGATTTGGTCTGTCAGCAGACAGACGGTCCACAAGATCACTTGCTCCTTCCAGGTCCGCCAACTTGATTTGTTGGTCGCAGCTGCCAGTATCCAAAGTTCTGTTCGTGAAGTGCAACTGGGAGTCCGTGTCAACACTCCTTGACCCTGACCCTCAGCCAAATGTGGCTGTGGCAACCTCTCCGGACCCGACGAGATTGTACCACTGTATCCCTGTCGTTGGGGTGCAATTTCAACCCGAACCTCTGCAGGAAGCGAAGCGGAAGTACTACGATCGAAAGCTGATGTGTCGTTCCGAGAAGCGAGCTGCAGCGTGTTCAGGGTCTAGTGGCACGAACATAGCCGATACACGAATGCCTGTACAGACAGTTCATTGATGAAGAAACACTCACACGGTGAAGTGCGAGGAAATCAACAGTCCCTAGGCCAACAGCATACAGGTGAACAGAGGAATCAATGTTCTCATTCAAAGGCACAAACCATTCTGATTCTGGATTGATGAGTGCACAGTCCCAGACTCAAACAAGCAAGCAAACATCCAGAGACACCAACACACGGACACGTACATGCATTTTTGCCACATCGCCTTTCTCCCCGCATCCGGACACACACGCACACACACGACCTCTGTAGGTAAGTATAGACATTCTATTAATCCACATAAAAGTCCATACATACGGTCCAACATGCATGCATGCATGATAGATATACATATACATATGCATGTGCATGTGCATATACATAGACATATACAAAGACATAGACATAGATGTACATACACATGTGCATACATACAGGATTGCACAGACACGGGTGCTCTGCTAGGGATCTTGGTGCCTACATGCACCGTTTGCACACAAGAATCACTTAAGTACTAGCCAGCTGGTCGGGTCGTAGTTGCTTGAAACAGTCAAGGTCGGTGGATGTGCTCCAGCCCTTGGACGACGAAGAGCGTCAACAGGTTCTTCATCAGTTCATGCAGCGCCCGTCCGTCTTCTCGTAACGCAAACTGCGCAGGTGATCGAGTGCCTGAGGCTGCCGAGTGCCGTAGCTCCTATACCCCTCAGCCTCAGTACAGTTGACCTCAACTGTCCGGAAGGAGGCGTGACTACGACCCTGGTCATGTCATCATCCGAGAGGGTGAAGAAGGACCCTTGGACGGAGGCGAAGCATCCCAGGTCATGACGTTGCGACCATGCAAGGACACGAGTTCTTCCTCTTGATAGAGGGCACCGCGACTGTGTCGAAGGACTGCCCTGCTGTGACTGCTGCCTGCAGCAAGGCATCCCGAGCCATGAAAAGTACAATATGTTCCGTGATTTGAACTGCAGAACGGCCTTGACCTCAAGACCTATGGGCCTTGATCTCAGCAGCTGGATCATCGCGTCCGCGTCCGAAAGCAGCGTCATTGCTCCTTTAGGCCCGGTGACTACTTCGGAGAGCTGGCCTTGATGCATGCGAGGTACGGGGGGTATTGGGGGGTGTGTTGGCAAGGAGATGCTTCAGAGAGCCAGTCCTCGTGCCAGTCCTCGTGCGGCCACCGTGACGGCCGTGGACTCCTGCACACTGGCGGTTCTTGCAGAGAAGGACTTCCGCAGGTGCCCGACAGAGCCTGACGCTGAGCCTTGGCGAGGGTCCGCTGTGCTAAGCTTGGTGCAGGTTGCTCGGGCCCTTGGCCAGTTTTCACGAAAGTGAGGAGGGTCGGGTGCTTAATTCCGTTCTCTTGGTGTCATACGTTGCATTCATCAATTCATCAGATGTCGTTGCTGGAGGTCGAGCATCTCGCCTGTCTCCTACTTCCTCACCGCGGCAATCATTTGATGGGGCAGGCATAGCTCGCTTTCATGAAGTATGTTCACTTTCTGAGTGTGGCATGGTGGTAGCGTCACGACGGTCGTTTGCTGGAGGTCGAGCATCTCACCTGTCTCATACTTCCTCTCCACGAAAATCGTTTGATGGAGCAGGCACAGCCTCGCGTGTTCATGCAGTGACATGGTGGCAACGTCACAGGGGCAAGTTGCATTCAGGGGACATCGTGTGCTGGAGGTCGACCATCTCGCTTGGCTGCTACTTCCTCACCGCGCCAATCCTTTGATGGGGCAGGCATCGCTCGCTTTCATGAAGTATGTTCACTTGCTGAGTGTGGTATAGGCAACGTCACGACGGCAAATTGCATTCATTCGACGTCCTGTGCTGGAGGTCGATCATCTCGCTTGTCTCAAGCTTCCTCACCGCGGCAATCCTTTGATGGGGCAGGCATCGCTCGCTTTCATGAAGTATGTTCACTTGCTGAGTGTGGCATGGTGGTAACGTCACGGCGGCAA